>CM051262.1:17076787-17079287 GCA_027921565.1 Artemia sinica
ACACACACACACACACACACACACACACACACACACACACACACACACACACACACACACACACACACACACACACACACACACACACACACACACACACACACACACACACACACACACACACACACACACACACACACACACACACACACACACACACACACACACACACACACACACACACACACACACACACACACACACACACACACACACACACACACACACACACACACACACACCACACACACACACACACACACACACACACACACACACACACACACACACACACACACACACACACACACACACACACACACACACAGACACACACACAGACACACACACACACACACACACACACACACACACACACACACACACACACACACACACACACACACACACACACACACACACACACACACACACACACACACACACACACACACACACACACACACACACACACACACACACAGACACACACACACACACACACACACACACACAGACACACACACACACACACACACACACACACACACACACACACACACACACACACACACACACACACACACACACACACACACACACACACACACACACACACACACACACACACACACACACACACACACACACACACACACACACACACACACACACACACACACACACACACACACACACACACACACACACACACACACACACACACACACACACACACACACACACACACACACACACACACACACACACACACACACACACACACACACACACACACACACACACACACACACACACACACACACACACACACACACACACACACACACACACACACACACACACACACACACACACACACACACACACACACACACACACACACACACACACCACACACACACACACACACACACACACACACACACACACAGACACACACACACACACACACACACACAGCACACACACACACACACACACACACACACACACACACACACACACACACACACAGACACACACACACACACACACACACACACACACACACACACACACACACACACACACACACACACACACACACACACACACACACACACACACACACACACACACACACACACACACACACACACACACACACACACACACACACACACACACACACACACACACACACACACACACACACACACACACACACACACACACACACACACACACACACACACACACACACACACACACACACACACACACACACACACACACACACACACACACACACACACACACACACACACACACACACACACACACACACACACACACACACACACACACACACACACACACACACACACACACACACACACACACACACACACACACACACACACACACACACACACACACACACACACACACACACACACACACACACACACACACACACACACACACACACACACACACACACACACACACACACACACACACACACACACACACACACACACACACACAGACACACACACACACACACACACACACACACACACACACACACACACACACACACACACACACACACACACACACACACACACACACACACACACACACACACACACACACACACACACACACACACACACACACACACACACACACACACACACACACACACACACACACACACACACACACACACACACACACACACACACACACACACACACACACACACACACACACACACACACACACACACACACACACACACACACACACACACACACACACACACACACACACACACACACACACACACACACACACACACACACACACACACACACACACACACACACACACACACACACACACACACACACACACACACACACACACACACACACACACACACACACACACACACACACACACACACACACACACACACACACACACACACACACACACACACACACACACACACACACACACACACACACACACACACACACACACACACACACACACACACACACACACACACACACACACACACACACACACACACACACACACACACACACACACACACACACACACACACACACACACACACACACACACACACACACACACACACACACACACACACACACACACACACACACACACACACACACACACACACACACACACACACACACACACACACACACACACACACACACACACACACACACACACACACACACACACACACACACACACACACACACACACACACACACACACACACACACACACACACACACACACACACACACACACACACACACACACACACACACACACACACACACACACACACACACACACACACACACACACACACACACACACACACACACACACACACACACACACACACACACACACACACACACACACACACACA
>CM051262.1:17086787-17166787 GCA_027921565.1 Artemia sinica
TTAAATTATATTATTACGACCATACTCTCAAAAATATGTTTGACTACATTATACACTGCCAAATAACCAGTCTGGTAATCAGCCTTGGAAAGGTGGCATGAAACGTAAAGGCCCAGAGACTTAGAGTTGGCCCAGAAACCTGTCTGGTCGGCCCAGAAACCTGTCTGGTTGGCAAAGAAAGCTGTCTGGTTGACCAAAAAAGCTGTCTGGTAGGTTTTGTATAGCTCCATATGCAATTGACAACAATAGCAATAATAAGTCTGGTAATCTGCCATGGAAAGGTGCCATGGAACGTAAAGTGAGCAAATAACATGGGAATTGCTATATACCCAAGCAAATTCAATATAAGCATTCTACTGGGAGCTCATTTAAACGTAAATCTAAAGCTCTTGATTAAGTGATCAGACAGATTGGGCCAGCTGCAGTTTTCCTGCCATTTTAGGGCACCAAATTATGACTTTACCGGAAGAGGACGAATTTGCAATTAATTTAAATTCTGAGAAGCCAACAGATTCAATAGTATAAATAATTATATTTTAGGCCTCCCAATTGCAAAAGAAGTAATGCCACACGCTGGCAGTGCTGGATTCAACCAAGTTGATTCGCTTTATTGATAATGAAAATAGGATACGTTTGGTGATCTGTAATTGCGTATCAGCTATAATGAGGGGGGGGGTGTGAGTCATTCTTAGGTTGGGGTAGATTCCTCAAAAAGTACATTTAATGGAGAAACTGGTTACTCTTCGTAAGGCTTAAGATAAAATGCTGAATGAGGGAGAAGGACATTTTAAATCATCTTTGGGCTGTTTTGGAAAAAAAATGGCTACTCAAAATTTGGATTGGATACATTCGGAAAAAAGAAGATTGGGGGGGGGAGTAGTTGCCCTCCAATCCCTTTTGACTCTCAAAAAGGGCACTAGATCTTGAACTCTACGAAATATATACGACCACCCCTTCCATAAACAGCTTATATGTTAACAACGGGCAGCTAGAATGGTTTTTTTTAGCCCTTTCTCTAACAGTTGTGGGGGGGGGGGGAGAGGGTTTGACATCCCCAAAGATATAATAAATAGAACTTTCAACATTGCTGAACATTATAGCTTTCTTAAAATCTTACTACTACTACTATTACTATGAACTCACCGCAGCACCAAGCCGCCCAAGGCAAACACAGCTACGCACGCTTCTCCTCCATCCCAATCTATTCAAAGCCTCCCTTTTTACACCCGCCCACGAAGTTCCTATTTCTTTTAAATCCCTCCTTATGACGTCCTCCCCCCAGACGGGGACGACCTGCCTTCCGTTTAGCCCTAGATGGTTGGCCGAAAAGAACAATCTTCGGCAATCTGTCAACCTTCATTCGCACAAAGTGCCCTAACCACCTCAACCTTTCTTTCATTATACCCCTAGAGAGCGGCATTGAACCACATTTTTTTGTATAGACTATTGTTCGAAATACGGTCAGTCAGCCAAGTACCCAGAGCAATCCTTAAGCAATTTCTCTGGAAAACATCTAGCAAATCTTCATCCGCTTTTCGGAGCGTCCATGCTTCAGAGCCTTATTTGACCACTGTTATCACTGTAGCTTCTAATATTTTTATCTTGGTTTGCAGACTTATTCTTCCTACTCTTCCAGACTTTTTTAACTGTGAAAAAACACCCTGAGCCTTGGCTATTCTATTTTTAACATCTTCACTGCTCTCACTATCTTTACTAATAATACTACCAAGGTAAGTGAAGCTGCCCACCTGATCAATCTTTTCATTACCAAACGTCACCTTTTCATCTTAACTTATTCCTAGCCTTAGTGACTTAGTCTTCCTAACATTAATTTTCAAACCAATTCTAGCACCCTGAACTCGCAAACCTCTAAAACTTCACTCATTTTGCTCACACTTTCATCTAGGATGCTTAAATCATCAGCATAATCCATGTCCAGGAGACTTTTTCCTCCCCATGTGATTCAGTGGTCTCTCATTGCCTTTCCTGTGCTCCTTAAAACAAAGTCCATCAAAATAATCCATATAAAGAGGGATAGAACACAACCCTGCTTAACTCCTGATATAATACAAAACCAGCTGCTAACCTCATTTCATACCTCAACCGTACCAGTGTTATTCTCCTACATAGCACTAATCACTTTAATGTATTTGTCTGGTATACCGTACAAGGATAAAACCTTTACTAAAGCTCTTCTATCAACAGAGTCAAACGCTTGCTTATAATCTATAAAACTGAGGACCAAAGGTGTTTGAAAACTCAGGCACTTCTCAATTAAGTGAAAATTGTGAAATTTTCTAACGCCTAAGAGTGAAAATTTGGTTGACACATCCTCTACCTTTTCTAAAACCGCACTGCTCGTCTCTTAAAACTTTGTCTACAGCATCTCTCAGTCTAAAAAGTATCATATTACTAATTAATTTGCTACCTACAGAGACCAGACTAATGCCTCGATAATTACCACACTCACTTTCATCACGTTTCTCATAAAGGGGCTTAATTAAGGTTTTCCTAAAATCGTTAGGTACTTCCCCTTTTTCAAAAATCATATTCATAATCTTCAATAACTTATTTCTAACCTCAGAGCCACCATATTTAAGAAAATCATTTACCACCCTATCAGCACCTGGAGCCTTATTATTCTTTAATCCTTTTAGAACTGTTTCTAATTCCTCCTCACAAAACAAATCTTCCTTCACATCAAAGATATCACAAAGTTTTTATTTTCCTCTATAGTTTTTCCTGCAACTCTATCTTGGTTAAGCAAATTCTCAAAATGTTCGGCCCATCTCTCTTTAGTTTTTTTCCTTTTCGCTAATTGCGACCCCATTCCTATCTTTCACTGGGACAAGTCCGGATTGAATACTCCCTCTCAATTTGTTAACGTGCCAGTACAATATTTTACTATTATTCCGTCTAACTGCATCTTCCAGATTCTCAGCAATTTTATCCATGGCCTCCACTTCACACCTCCTTAGTTCATATTTTAATGCTTTCTTTCATTTTTTTTACATTTATTTTTTTTCATACGATCTATCACTTAGATAATTCTTGTACAAGTCCTTTCTCCTTTCTATTAAACATAAAGCTTTTTCACTAATATTCTTAGCTGCAGTTCTAGCTTTCTTCCCTAATACACCTTCCGCAACCTCACAAATTATATTTCTAATATTATTCCAACCATCTTCCACATTATCAAATTTCAAACTCTCAAATTTAGTATTCAACTGTTCCTGGAAAGTTTCTCTCAAATTCTCATCCTAGAGTCTACCAACATTATAACTTCCCGGGAGGTATTTCTCCTTCCGATATTTCAGCTTTAAATTAACCCTTGACACCACTATATGGTGATATTTACTTTTAACATCAATAACAGCACTCCTATATACCGTAGTATCTTGTAAAGATCCTGCCAGTCTTCGGTTTACTATAATATAATCAATAAGGTTTGCTGTCTTACCATCACGTGAATACCGTGTTAACTTATGAGCCGTTTTATGACCAAACACGGTATTAGTTATAACTAGATTGTTATACCTACAAAATTACAAAAGTCTGTATCCATTACTGTTTTCTTTTCCTACACCAAATTTACCTAGGCTGGGATACCATCTATCCCTATTTCTACCAACCTGGGCGTTAAAGTCTCCCAGTAATGACATCATATTTCTACCTGGGACCTTGTCTATTTGCTCCTGTAACTGTAAGTAATATTCATCTGAGTCACTAGTATTTCCGTCAGTCGGTTCTACAGGGGCGTATACTACTATAACTGATACCCTGAACTTTCTAGTCATAAAATGAGCAATTAGTATTCTATTATTAATACTTTCCAAGCCTAAACAAGACTTAGCAGCTTCCTTATTCATCATCAGCCCTACTCCCTGTCTATGTACTCCATCCTTCCTGCCTGGGTAAACAAATTCTATATCACCTAATTTCATGCTTCCTACCCCTGGGATATGAGTTTTTGAAACTCCTAATAAAGCCAGTTCATATTTGTATTTTTGATCGAGTAGTACCTATTTCACGTATTTTATAAAATTCAATTACACTTGCTATGCTTGTTTGTAATTCTAGTACAAAATTTGTAATCGATTTTAAAGTTGAGTGGACCGAGAATTTTGTGTTTATTCAAAACTTGAATGGTGACACATCTTATTTGTAAGGGGAAATTTACATATAACTAGAAGTCAAATTTAGAAAGACACTTTACAAGAAAGCACGCGTCACTTAGCACTAAATATCCACTATGAACTAAATAAGTAATTATCCTGCGGGAACAATGAAAAAAAACAGCTGAGGAACTCCAGAAGAGTCAATAGCCATCATTTTCTGTGTTTAATAACTGGATACAACATTCCAGTAATATTAATAGGGCGAGTTTTGTTGTTAGCCAAGAGATTGAATGACCATCGTTTTTCCAAATACATCCTATCAAGATTTTAAGATAGCTATATTTTTCAGCAATTTGAAAGTTCCAATTATTATCTCTTTGGGGATGTCAACCCTCCCCCCCCCCTCCACCCCCACAACCCTTAGAGAAAGTGCTACAAACTATTCTAGTTGCCCATTGTTAACATATAAGGTGTTTATGGAA
Organism: Artemia sinica; assembly: GCA_027921565.1. Lineage (NCBI taxonomy): Eukaryota > Metazoa > Arthropoda > Branchiopoda > Anostraca > Artemiidae > Artemia > Artemia sinica. The sequence continues at coordinate 17,091,388 of CM051262.1, forward strand.
GGGGTGGTCGTATATATTTCGTAGAGTTCATTTGACTGAAAATTGGAAGATGTAGTGCCCTTTTTGAGAGTCAGAAGGGATCGGAGGGCAACTACTCCCCCCAGTCTTCTTTTCCAAGAATGTATCCAATCAAAATTTTTGAGATCGCCATTTTTTCCAAAATAGCCCTAAGATTATTTAAAATGTCCCCCCACCTCATTCAGCATTTATCTGAAGCCTTACGAAGAGTAACCAGTTTCACCATTAAATTTTGATTTTTTCAGGAATCTACCCCAACCAAAGAATGGCTCACCCCTCCCCACTCGTTAGAGCTGATACGCAATTACAGATCACCAAACGTATCCTAATTTCATTATAAATAAAACGAATCAACTTGGTTGAACCCAGCACTGCCACCGTGTGGCATTACTTCTTTTGCAACTGGGAGGCCTAAAATAAAATTATTTATGCTCTTAAATTAATTGACTTATCAGAATCTTAAATTAATTGCAAATTCTTCCTCTTTTGGTGCCCTAAAATAGCAGGAAAACTGCCCCTGGCCCAATCTGTCTGATCACTTAATCAAGAACTTTAAATTTACGTTTAAATGAGCTTCCTCCCAATTTTATTTGTATCAAACCTTCGGTTTGATACAATCACCCCTGGGAAAAAGCAAAACAAATAAACATACATCGACAATGTTTCTTCTGAAAAAAAACAGCAAAATTTCACATTTTGAAGATTGGAGCTTGAAACCTCTATGGTAGGGTTCTCTGATATGGTGTATTTAATAAAGTGATTTTCAATAAGATCGCTTCCTTTTTCGGTGGTGTTTTCTTTTTTTTCAAAAATCCGCCAAATTTTACCAGATTGTTGGTTTTGGGTGGGTAACCACCCAAATAAACTGAAATAGTTTTATATATTTAGAATCAGAATAAAAGCCAATACTGCCGGTGTAGCAATTGTCATGAGAATTCTATTTTAGGTTTTGGTGAATGTAGCCCCAAGTCACTTTGTACTTCCAGTTTTTATTATAACAAACTATTTGATAAAATTCTCTTGTGACGAAACTTTTTTTGAACCTGATCAATTTATTTAGTTGAAAAGAACTATAAAAGAGAGAAGGTTAATTTGACAGCTGGGTAGTAAGTTTAAACTTTGTTTTTCCTTTGCTATTCTATTTCTTTAATGTCTGAATACATAAGGGATTTAAGTTCGAGGGGAAGAATTGTCCTGTTATGAGAGATACATTTTCCATGGCCGTTATAAAATCAAAACGAGGTAGCTATGCAGGCAGGATAATTTTTGAGCATCTCTACTCTTTCTGTAAACTATTCTAAGGAGAAGGAAATTGCATAAAGACAGGTCTATGTCTGGTATAATATACCGAAGCAATAAATCGCTGGGTAATTTTGGTTTTAGTTCGATTTTCTAGTAAAATTAAACAGATAATAATTAAATACATTATTGATTATAATAATTGATCCCTTTGCCAGGAATCCTTGTCGTTTAAAATTCACTGTATTTTGTTTCATTTTACATACAATTTAATTGTTCTTTTTATTTAAGAGTTTTGTCCTAAAAGTAATTAAAAACAAACTTATTACTACAAAGCAAACTTTCCTGAAATATATTTTTCTGTCACCCGACCACCATTGATATTTTGGCGTTTGCCACCCCCATCCCCTAGAAAATTTTCTGCCGGCACCCTCGTAGCCTATTAGCATTTCCTACTTTCCCTACTTTTCTTAGTTGAATTTTATACTGAATGAAATCTTTAATTTCTTGGGTTATGTAAGGATGATCTGTGTTGCACCACATAAAGGTTTTCTTGGGAAAACATTCTTCATATTTGTTTCTTAAGGATGTTTTTAAACTAAAACTCTAAACAATAGATTTAAACTAAAAATCTAAACTAAAATTCTAACCTAAAACTGTAAAGTTAAACTCTAAACTGAACCAAAACTCTAACTAAATCTCTGAACTGTTCCTTTAAAATAACACTGTAAACTAATACTCTAAACTAAAAATTTATATTAAGACTCTACACTAAAACTCAAAACAAAACTAAAACTCAAAATTAAAGCTGTAAACTAAAAACTTTCAAGTAACACTCTAAACGAAAAAATCTAAGCTAATATTCTAAACTAAAAATATCTAAGCTAATACTCTAAATTTAAACTCTAAAGTGAAAATATAAGGTAAAACTAAACTAAAAATCTAAACCTAAACTATAAAATAAAGCTCAAAACTGAAAACTTTAAGCTAAAACTCTATACTAAATACTCTAAACTAAAAACTGTCAGCTAAAACTCTAAACTAAAACTTTAAATTAAAATAATACTCTAAGCTAAAACTATAAATTAAAACTATAAACTAATAATCTAAACTAAAAAAAAATCCTAAAATTCTAAATTAAAACTTTAAACTAAAAATGTAAACTAAAACTAATCTAAAACTCTAAATGAAACTCTAAACTAAAACTCTACTAAAAATCTATATTAAAGCCCTAATATAAAATTCTAAACTAAAATTATAAACTAATATAATATTCAAAACTAGAAATCTGAACTAAGACTCTAAGCTAAAACCTTACAATAAACTCAAAATTAAAGTTTTTAACTAAAAACTTTAATCTAACGCTCTAAACAAAAAATCTAAGCTAATAATCTAACCTAAAAACTTCTAAACTAAAACTCTAAAGGGAATATATGAACTAAAACTAAACTAAAAATCTAAACTAAAACTCTAAGCTAAAACTTAAAACTAAAACTCTAAACTAAATACTGTAAACTAAAAACTGTCAACTAAAACTCTAAACTAAAACTCTAAACCAAACTAAAACTTTGAACTAAAACTTTAAACTAAAACTTTCAACGAATATTCTAAACTCCACCATCTAATCTAAAATTATTAATCAAACTCTAAACTAAAAATCTAAACTATAACTAAACAAAAACTCTAACTAAAACTCCAAACTAAAACTCCACTAAAACTCTAAATTAAAATTCTAAACAAAAACTATAAACTAATGCTTTAACAAATGCTCTAAACTGGAAATCTGAACTAAAACCGTAAACTAAAACTCAAAACTAAGCTAAAACTCTAAACTCAAACTTTAAAATAAACTGTAAGCAAGATTGTAAAGTAAATTTCTAAACTAAAACTAAATTAACCTCTAAATTAAAACTCTGAACTGAAACTAAAAATCTAAACTTGAAATGTAAACTAAATCTGATATAAAATTCAAAACTAAAATCCTAAACTACTCTAAAACTGTAGCTAAATGTCTAAACTAAAACCCTAAACTAATTTCGTAAACAAAACTCTAAACAAAACTCTAAAATAAACCTCTAAAGTAAAAATCTAAACTAAACTTTAAACTAAAACTCTGAAGTAAAATGTTAAACTAAAATTTTAGACTAAATTTCCAAACTAAAACTTATCTAAACCTCTAAATCAAAACTCTAAGCTTAAATTAAAATCTAAACTAAAATCTAAACTAAAACTAAACCAAAATTCTAAACTGAAACTAACGACTATTTACAGTCGTTAGTTTGAAGAGGTCGTTTACAGTCGTTAGTTTTGAGAACTAATGAGAACTTTAGAGTTCTCAGTGAGGCCTGCCCCAGGCCACTCAGCGCGTCCCCAGGTGGCGGATAGGGGAACGCCCTGCAGATATGTAGGGTACCTCATGGGTTGTGAGGCGCAGACCAAGGGAGGACCCAGTCTCTGGGGGTCTTGAAACATTGCTGGAGCACCCTCGTCTGGGGGCCTTAAATTCAGACGGAGGAGGAGGATGACCCCTCTAATGTGCACTGGGCAGGGCCCATTGGCGTATGAATACGTCCCGTCAGTCACAAATCTTTCCCCAGCAATGGGTTAAATTGCTGGTGTTGCAGGACACCAAAAGGGCAAAAACTATCGGTAATAGATACAGTCGGCCCCTGCTAGGGACAGAGAGGAGTGGCTTACCGCTAACCCGAAGCCAGCCAAGAAACCCCTTCTTTAATTTTAATGATGAATATGAATACGAATAAGAGATCAAATATGAGAACCAGTGCTACCGCGTCCGGGGTAACCGACGATAATGCGTTAAGAGATATCGCGTCCGGGGCAGCCGACGACTCGACAACCGTGAATCGCGCGACTATATCTACGTTGACAACTCCACCCCTGGAGGCTATTGTTTCTCCAAAAATAACTATGTCATTAGGTACCCTCAACACTAGAACCCTCGTTAAACAAGGAAAAATAGACCTACTCCTAAGAGATATAAAACGTTACAGCTGGGACGTTATCGGTCTCGCCGAAACCCATCTTCCAGTCATTGGTGAAGAGAAACATGGAGATGTTACCCTTCTATTTTCGGGACGTAATGATAAGAAACATCTACAAGGTGTAGGTTTCCTACTGTCTAATAAAGCCAGAAAATCCTTAATATCTGTAACCCCACTCACGGAACGGATCATCATGATCCGCCTGAAAGGTTCACCCACCAACCTCACAATTATCCAAGTATACGCTCCGGATTCCAGCAGAGACGACGAAGAGTCTGAAAACTTCTATCTCCAGCTTCAAAGTCTGGTTGATTTTGTCCCTAAAAAGGACATAATCTTTGTCATTGGTGACTTCAACGCCATCGTCGGAAAAAAACCACACAGGACACGAAGATGTAATGGGCAAATTTGGACATGGAAAAATGAACAGAAGAGGAGAACGCCTTATCGAATTCTGCAGAGACAGCGATTTAGTCATTACAAACACACTGTTCAAGCACAGACCTCACCGTAAGACATCCTGGACCTCACCGGATGGAAAAACTAAAAACTTAATAGACTATATCCTCGTGTCTAGACGTTGGAAAACGTCTGTCCTAAGCACAGTCACGCTAGCTGGTGGCGACTTTGACTGCGACCACTCGCTTGTCATGTCTAAGTTCAAAACAAGACTTAAAACAGCATCAAAGTTATCTCAGAAAACCCAAGTTTCGAGTAGATCTACTGAAAGACGAAAACACACGTGTGACCTATATCACCATTCTATCCGAAAAAATTCTATCCGAAAGCAAGATAAAGAAAGTAGGGACCGGTACAAGCAACTCAAACGAGCTGTTGAGAAATCCATCAGACGTGCTCATCGTGCTTTTATTAAAGAAACGTATGATCAATGTGAATTGGCCTTCAAGAAAGGAGACCCCCACTACATGTATAGAAGAGTGCGGGAATTGGCCAAAAGAAAGGACATCAAAGCGTTCTTCCTTCTCGAAGAACATGGAAACCAAATACAATCTACAGACGGAATCCGCTCACGATGGAAAAACCCTTTTAAAAATAAACTGAAACTGGACATCCACCCAGACCCTGCAATTCTCAACAATTTCCCTATAACCTCTACAGATCCAAGTCCTCCCCCTCTTCACTCTGAAATAGAAGCAGCTATCAGAGACTTGAGAACAAACAAAGCTGCCGGCCCGATGGAATCCAGCCCGAACTACTGAAAGTAAACTGCAAACCACTCCTTGACCTTTACCACAAAATTGCCACAGCTGCTTGGGAAAAATGTCACTTCCCCTCACCCTGGTGCGAAGCCACGATAATTACCCTGTATAAAAAAAGGCTCTAAAGCTGTCTGCGACAACTACCGCCCAATAAGTCTTACCAGCCACGCAGCAAAAAATCCTAACCAGAGTCATGCTCGGGCGTATACGAGCCATTTCCTCACTGGTCATTCCGGAATACCAAGCCGGCTTCTGACCCAATAGATCAACAATTGATCAGATATTCACTGTTCGGCAGATCATGGAAAAGTATAGCGAACTTGGCCGCAGCATCTACCACCTTTTCATAGACTTTAAACAAGCTTTTGATCGGATATGGAGAGAAGGTCTATGACACATCCTTCTTCACTTTGGCATCCCATCCAACCTGATCTCGCTGATCAAAGACATGTATGTGAAGTTCAGTAGCCACGTCATGACTGGAGAGGGACTTACCGAGAGCTTCAAAACCTCTACCGGAGTACTTCAAGGTTGCCTAATATCACCGGAGCTGTTTAATCTCTTCCTAACTGCAGCCCTTTCACTCACAGATAACCCGCCCGGCGCCCTTGTCGGAGGAGTGGTGATAGACAAACTGGCATATACTGATGACATAGTCCTAATAGCCGAGTCCCTTCAAGATCTACAATCTCAGGCTAACAGCGTTCACTCGTCCACCAACCTCTTCGGGATGGCACCTCAAAAACGAAAGCCATGCACTGTTCACGCAAATTCGATTCACATGTAAATCTCAGCCTTCAGCTTGGTGAAGGAGCCATTGAGTGGGTGGAAGGCTTCGCCTACCTTGGGAGCTTACTTACTTATGATAACAACCAACTGAAAGACATCAAGAGACAACTGACACTTGCAAACTCCAGTTTTAAAGCTCTGATGCCCATTTGGAGGAATAAGAACTTAACAACAACTCTCAAAACGAGACTCTTCTATTCCCTCATTATTCCGATCGCCATCTATGCCTGTGAATCTTGGACGCTTAAAACAGACGATCAACGCCGCCTAGCTGCCTTTGAAACCAAATCCCTACGACGCATCGCTGGTATCACCTTCCAAGACAGAATCTCCAACTCCAAGCTTCTCCATAATCTGAAAGTCAAATTTACAATACTGGACAAAATACAACTACAACAACTCAAATGGCTTGGACATACACAACGCTTAGCTGGTTAGCACTCGTCTCCCGAAGATAACCTTCGATGGACAAGTACACGGTTCTCGACCTAGAGGTCGCCCTCCGAAGAGATGGAAAGAAAACTTTTCACCTTACAACCTGCCACAACTCTGCCGCCTGGCCGACAACAGAAGTACCTACAGGAGGCACATCAATGAACTGGTTAAAGAAGAGGCCCCAAAACGACCTCCAAGGACGGATGGGACATAAGTCAAGTAAGTCAAGTTTGAAGAGGAAGCACATTTTTTTTAGAATATTGGAAAAAATATCTATCATGATATTACTACTATCAACAGTGTTATTTTTTATATTCTCTTTTACTATGAGAATGTTGCTGTCCATAAGTCTTTCTTTGGTTAATCTTGAAAAAAGGGTAACAACTTCATCGACTGACATTTTACCCAAAATTTTTGTATCTCTGTTGCGAACATTGACAGTCCCAGACGTTTTTTCTTTTTCTCCGACAACAAGGATGAAGTTGTGCTGACTTAGCTCTGCTTGACACACTTTTTTTTTTAATTGATCCTTCCTGGTGTCTGGATTACAATGAAAACCCGCACTTTTTATTTTCCTGGCAACCTCTACGGCGTAATTATCAAAAATTGGGTCAACAGGAATAATGACACACTGTCTTGGAGAGAGCCAGAAGGGCCATCTGCCTGCATATGACTCAGCTAACACTGCGATTATTCTTTCAATAGAGCCAAGAACTGCTCTGTGAATTATCACTGGTGTTTCTTCTTGGCCATTTTCATCAATATATTTTAGATTGAACCTAACAGGGAGCTCAAAATCTAGCTGAATGGTTGCACACTGATGGGGCCTTTCCAGTGCATCACAAACTGTGATGTCAATTTTTGGACCATAGAACGCGCCATTACCAGGATCTTCTTTCCATGGTATTCCAAATGCATTTAAACATTCAGCAAGTTCTTTTCTACTTTGTTCCATTTCTCTATGGATCCTAAGAAATTATCTGGCCTAGTGGAAAGTCGGAGCTTAAATGTGAAACCCAATACTGAGTACACATGCTTTATGAATTCTAGAGCTCCCTTAATTTCACTGCGAACCTGATCCATAGTACAGAAAATGTGAGCATCATCCTGCTGGAAACGTCTTACACGTAAGAGACCCTTAAGGCTTCCGGAATATTCATTTCTATGGAGCACGCCAAAATCTGCTAGGCGTAGAGGCAGATCCCTCCAGCTTTTGCTGGAGTTTTTAAAAATTATTATATGCGAAGGACAGTTCATTGGTTTGAGGGCCACCAAGTCTTTTTCTATTGCAAATGAAAACATATTTTCAGAATATTTTTGCCAATGCCCCGATTCTTCCCATAATTTGGTGTTGAATATGTTTGGTGTGATAACCTCTTCAAACCCTGTTTCTGAATATAATTCCCTTATAAATTTAATAAGGGTGTTATATATAAAAGCTCCGTGAGGTTTAAAAAAACAGGAGCCTGGACTCGAATCATGAAAAAATAACAAATCCTGCATTGTACCGATTCTCCTGTGATCTCGTGTAGCTGCTTCATTTTGTTTTTTTTCCCATTCTTTTAGATGCTTTAAATCTGGAAATGAAATTCCGTAGACTCTCTGAAAAGATTCTGCCTCTCGATTTCCTTCCCAATAAGAGGATGAATTGTGCGTAATGTGGAAAGCATTAATTTTTCCCGTGTGCCTCATATGGGGACCCATACATAGATTGATGAGGGAGCCACATCGATAGACAGTTGTTGTTGGGAACTTGATTTTTCATTTAAGATGCGAACTTTGAACTCATCATGCTTAAACAGTTCGAACAGATCTTCTTTATTTATTTCAAGCCGCTCAAAAGGTTGTCGTTCTTTTACTATTGAAAACATCATGCGTTCAATTTCTGTATATTCTGTTTTTGACACTTTTTTGTTTTTAAGGTATGTCTCGTAGTAATAATTTTTGTCATCTTCGTAAATTGGAGGACAATTATTAATTTTTCCTCCGTAAAGTCGTTCAAGACTTTGCCCAAGGATATGAGCAGTAGAGTGCCAAAACACTTTCTCAGCTTCTTTGTCTTCAAACATAAGGAATTTAAGGGAACAGTCAGCCTCTAAGGGACGATCCAAGTCCCACAGAGATCCATTGACCTTGGACACGACAGTGGCGTCAGCTACTTTCTTGCTTATTGTGCAGGCCACTTCATAAGGAGTAGTTCGCCATGACTGCCCTTTGATTATTTTACCATCAGGTAATGTGATACTGATCTTCTTTAGCTCTTTTCCTTTGAGCTCTTCGTCGGCTTTAGTCTTCATCATTTTCCACGTTTTCATCTGCTCTTCAATTAATAATGTCCTATCTTCTTTGGAATCTTTCGGTGTAACAATGTTAATAGACGTGCTCTGAACTCCCTCTTGGTTTATTTCGGAGAGTTTTTTCCGCCTCAATTCTCATCTTCCTGGCACCTGTGGTTTCTTCAGTAGGCTGAGTAACCTCCTTCTCATTAGAATGTTTGAGGATTTCTTTTGATTTTTTTGGTGACTTTTTATGGGCAATGTCTTTATTCACTTCTTTCCTCTTGTTTTTGTCATTTTTTTTAGCTTCAGCCCCTTTCTCAGGCTCATATAACTTTTTCGTTGCTTTAGCTTCTATTTCCTCATTTATTTCGGGATTACTTTGACACATATTTATATATTTGATAGCCCACCAAATAGACATTCCGGCAAACAAAGCTGAAGTAGTAATTACTATGTTTTTCAACATTGTACTTTTTTCAAATAGTTGATAATTGTATGAACTGCCAGCTATATTGTGAAAATTACGTCAGGATTACTGGCTGACAATGACGTTTATGTAAAATGAAATTACTGTATACACACCACTATGACGTCATTTGTACATTATTTTGATTCAAGGCTAGTCCTCAGCTGACATTCTCTGCACAGATAATTCCCTCTCAAGTAGAATTCACCAACAAATAACCCCTTCCCTGTTGCAATATTATCCCAACTGTAAAATTGAGGTGCCAAAAATACACTATTTTGACAGTGTGTATGTACATATTGTCTTTTGATCTGGTTTGAGTATCCCCTAAATACGGTAAATGGAGTAATCTGATAATAGTAATGGTGGTAGTTGTAATAGCATTTTTAGCATGCACATATTGCCCTGTTGATCAAGTCCCTGATCATTCCCTGAGTTTTTCTAATTAATATACTCTTTTATTCCTATGTTACACCATTTTAACAATCCCTATGCACATAACGTGTTTTATTTAGTTCGACACTCCCCTCAATATTTTCTAAAAGGCTATCTTGAATGCCCTTCATTTTCTTGGAAAGTAAAATTCAAACATGTATACCTATCTCAATATAGTATACTCTGTGTAAACAATGAACGCATTGCGTAGCTTACAGCCCTGGTCTTGTTGATTACTGTGGGGAGGTTCACATCCCCAAAGGCAAAATTACTGGAAATTTTATCGAGGCTGAACAAAAAATTCTTAAAATATGTATCGGATATGTTTTGGGCAATAATAGGCGTGGATTCCGTTCATCTTTTACTCCTAGAAAGGGCAAAAGGACTTTCAAATTCCATACAAATGAGCTCCATCAGATTCAAATCTTGTATGACCACCTTTGCCAAAAAAATCCTATATGCCCTGGGGTAAAACTTACAACACTTGCCCATAGGATCCCAGGGATTGTGTCCCCCTTGAAGACATCAGTATATGATTTTAGAACTATTGGTAACAAAATGAATATCCTACGCTTACAGTTGTGTGTGTTTCAGAAATAGAAGATGTCAGGAAGGGGGCTAGGTGCTCTCAATTATGTTTGACTAATAACAGTAATCTAAAATTACAAATTTCTAATCTAATTAGCCATTTCTAACAACCCTTACCCCCAGACTAAGGGAGATACTGTCAAACACAAAGACTATATTATATGATCTTTGGACTATTCTAGAACAAATTGCTATTACAAAATTACAATCAGATGTATTTGAGGCAAATATGACGTGGGTGTTGGGTGCCCTTCGATCACTTTGACTTATAAAAGAGTACTAGAACATATGATTTCCAATCTAATTACCCAATTCCAGGGTTTTTATGACCACCCTTTAATAAAAAGGAAAGACAGTCTCGTGGTTCGTCAAATACGTATGTCTTTGAAGCATTGGTGCTCCAAAAAAACTGATGAAGACCTTATAGATGTTTACCAAAGAAATTGCTATGGATTATTCTGGGTATTCGGATGACTGACCGTATTTAAAACAGTATGCTGAACGACATGTATGGTTCAATCCTTATTTCTAGGGTTTTAATAAGGGTTGCTACAAGACCAAAAAGTTTCATAACGTCCAAACTCTTAAAAGCGTAGCGTTTTTCACATCTTTCCATAGGGAAGTCTCTTTTTAAGGGAAGTGCTTTTATTTTGTTATCAAGAGCGGTGCTTAAAAGAGGGAGGGGATATTTGTTGCCTGTATAATTTGAAAAATACATCTTTAAGTAATCTCCTTAAAAATCTTCACTTTCTAAAAAGTATCTAAAAAGTATATAAAAATATTAATTTATGCTTCTTTACCTTTAGTAAATTTCTGTTTATTCTACTATAAGTGCTGCTTCTAGTTTACCTGCAAAAAAGAAAGACACCCCCTGATGCATTTATGTAACCCCAGGCTACTATTTTGCTTATGTTGTTGTTTTTAATTGCCACTATTGGTGTTTTGAACCAGATGTTGATGTATAAAAACGTACAAGATAAAAGGCATGTCAATAAATACAGGACAATGTATAGTTTTTTCCGAACTAAAGATATTCAACTAGATTTTCTTTTTTTATTCAATTTCAATACAAAGGATCTTGAAAAATCCTGCTTCTTAAAAACACCCAAAAAATAATTTGATCGCTCCCTTTCATTGTAATATCTCAGACTGGCTTGGTCTCAGTCTCACCTCCTCAAGCTTTAAATTTGCATTGCTCCAGCATTGCACTTCTGAGTAACCGAGTTTTTGTTTCGTTTTTTATTTTATGGAACAGAAAATATTTCGATCGATTTCTTCAGTTCTTATACGAAACTGCAGTTATTTTATATAAAATGCCTTTTTCCCATTGTAATTTTAATCGTAACTCCCCACTAAAAGAAAACAAGAAATAAAAGAAGAGTTCACACAATTCAACCCTAAGAATGTTGTCCTAAAGCTGTTTTGATGCGTTTCACAGCAGAACCCCTATGATTACTTTAACGAGAGCCCACCCCCTTTGAATCCCGATCCAGACACTTTTTTTTAATTTGTAGTTATTAGGCTATTCCCTAGGAGTCATTGATAAATAGCATTGGATTTCTACCGGAACCCTCAGACACCACTGTATTAATGCAAAACTATCGCCTGCCAAGATTTTCAGTCCTTTTTCTTAGTATGTAATCCGTATAATACTCAAGTTTTAATAACAAGTGAAGTATCTAGCCCCTTGCACCAGTTTCTAGGCAAAATCTCCACCTAGGCAAAATTTGGTACGAGCAGGTGTCGCAATCTTAGGCTAAATTCAAGTATCGCAAAATTCCCAGATGTTTTAACTACTTGAAATGTGGTCCGTATGATACACATGTTTCAATAATTTGGAAATTAACATGGAAATACAAGCGGTCCCAGAATACAAGAGGTCAGATATCGAAACTAAAACCGGGAAATTAGCTTAAGGAGTTCCTTACCCCTTGTACCTGTTCCCGGCTGGCAAGATTCCCACCATGGCAAGAGTTCAATGTCCTTGGCAAGTTTTAAGTGTTTCAATTACAGAGAGTGTGGTCCGTATAATACACAAGTTTCAATAATAGGGAAATTAAAATAGGAACACATGTGGAACATTAGGCATGCAGTTCCCCGCAGCTTTTCTCTGTTTTCTAGGCAAATTCCAACCTGGCAAGTTCTGGGTCTTTCAATTACTTGGTATATGGTTGATGTAACATTTGAAGCTCGTTGCTCCTTGCGTCTGTATAGCGTGGTCAACAAACGGAGGTCACAGTACTGCTGAAAAATTCCAGTCCCATTGATAGCGGCCCGGCAGTGTTACCAACACCTTAAAACAAAATGTACCACAAATTGCATAAAAATTGTACCAAAGACAAAAGAAATGTACCATATCCCAATTTTTTTTCCGCGTGTTAAGCAAAGCGTAGCACGCATAAAAAAAATAATGGAAAAAAACGTTATGTTCTGGCCTTCCCGAGGCCAGAGCATACCTTGCACTTTACTGAAAAAATATAAATATTTTTACTTTTATAACTTTAAGAAAATCAAATAATATTAACATTTTGATTACTGAATATCAGTATATTTATATTAAACTGACAATGCACATTCATTTGAATTTTTTTCAGTAAAGTGTTAATTACGTTCTGGCCTTGGGAAGGCATAGGGGTTTTGAGCCCTACTCATGTTAATTTCTGCTCCTTTTGAGTTTGACTCGGTTATTTATTGGTAATTCCTGTTCGTTTTGGGTTTCATTTATTTATCGATGCTGATTTGTGGTACATTCACATTTGGTAGATTATTTGATTTTATTTTTGCTCATTTTTGGTTTAAGGGGGTTCTTTCTTTTCTTTGACAAACTTGTTTTGTGGAAAAAGCTTTTTAATTAATTTGTGTTCGTGTTATATAGACATAGTCTTTTCAGGGAAAAAGAAAATAATACTTTAAATCTTTTCTTTTTTTTCAGACTTTATAGTTTGGCTTGCTATTTGTGTACCGGAGAAAAATTTTCAGCATTTTTTAACAACGAAAACCCTTCCAAAAATCTGGACACAAATAGTAGTGTTTAATTTAGTTTCATACCTCCTCTAGTTGACCTGAAAAAGAAAACTTAATATCATTCGCAAAATTTCTGTCTACTTCTTCTGATAGCTTGGATACACTTACGCTATTTGGATTTGGTTAAATTTTACAGCGCAATTGCGCTGTCTTTGAAAATTTCTGTTCGTTTTAAGTTTTAATGTTGATCCTAACTTTCAGTTGAAAACATTGTTGTTTTTTTTATTTAATCAGTGCTATTGCCTGCAATTCAGTCTGCAATCTGCCTGAAATAGGACACCTTTTCTGTGGCAGAATCTGAGTAATCAAATTCAGACTGAAACCATATGTCATCTCATTCAAAATAGAAGAGGGACTCATGTTCAGAGCATTCACCTAACACAGCGGTCAGCAGGTATTTTAAATAAGAGACACAAATATAAACAATGAGACTATTATTTAATATTTGACAACAATATATATTTCTTAATGTATCAAATTTATATCATAGCTTTAGACCTCGATCCAATTGCGAGTGCCCCATCCGTAATTGGATGGAGCCCACAAATATAAGTGCTGCTATCTACGTTAGTTCTACCTTAGGATGAAAGGATGATAAATTATCTATCTACAAGTAAAATGAATCATTTTATGTAATTCTTAAAAAAAGCTAAATTTATCGTTATGAATATTATTGACAGACGACACACAGAAAGATGGCCCTCCATTTTCTGAAAACCACAAAGATAAAGGAAACTGTTTTTTTTAATTTAAAATTTACTGTCCAAACTTCAATAGAGAAGCATAAATATTAGTAACCAGAAGCTTAATTTACACTATTATTGATCATAATTTATGTTATAAAAGTAAAGGAACAAACGAATAGTCAAGGACTTTTAAGGTTTGACCCGGACACAATTTCAATATAAACGAAAATGGTACCAAAATGATCAGAAAAAAAATTCTGTACAACATACTAAAATTCCCCATAAATCCGAGTGGGGCGAGTACCCGAAATACAGGGGAAAAGGGGGAAATGCGGGGGAAACTGGGAAAAATGCCGAACATGCCCAGAAAATAATTCAAAGTGAGTTTTCTGGGGCTTTCCCGTACGCTGATCACGAAACTGACATCTAAAATTCAGTATAGAATAAAAGTACTACGGAAAGCGGGGGGGGGGGACAGGGGGAAGAGGGGAAAAAATTTAAAAATACAGTGTAGGGGTAGAAAGCACTTTGAAATATGTTTTCTGGGGTCTTTCTATCTGCTGATCCCGAAACTGATATCTAAAATGAAATAAAGAACATGAGCACCAACATAATGGGGGGAAATGGGGAAAGAGGGGAAGAAAAGGGACAATTGAAGTCAGGGTAGAAATCAGTTTGAAATGTGTTTTCTGGGGTTTTCCTATCTGCTGATCACGAAACTGACACCTAAAAATGAAGGAAAGAAAACGAGAACCATGAAAACCGAACAAAACTGGAGGAAATAACGGAAAAGGGGAAGGGAAGCCTGACTCCTGAGCCAGCTGCTAATGGCTAATAAGTATGCCAATGGACAAAATAACTTGCTTAAGTATCAAACTTTTACTTTCTTGAATCACAGACATTTCTTACAACCATTTGAATTAATAAACATTAAGAAATCAACCGCTTGGCAGTGATCACGGTACAAAACTTCAGCTGTTATAGGTAAAATTTTATTTATACAAGCTGAGGAGAAGATATTCACCCGCTTTCAAAATTTCATCTTTAGACGATGATTCATCCGGAAACACTTCGCATTTTTTTCTGAACACTTCGCTCTTCTTCAAAAGCGGTAGCACAGCTTGCTTTTCAAGTCCGAAAACTCGTGAGGTCGTGTCACATCCCAAGAGTGCGTGCCCTTCCAATAGTAGCCTGGATACTTCTCCCATTTTTTTTTTAACTTCGTTGAGGCACCAGAACCGTGTTATCGCTTCTTTTGCGTTCGTTGACGATTCGAAGTAAAGTGTTTTTGCATTAGGCGGGAAGTGATAGTTTTACAAGGTACTTGCTGAAGCAGCCAACCTCCGTCAACTACAGTGACACGATCTGACACTGGCAGGTGGTGAATTGAGTCCGTTTTCGCTTCTTTCCATATTGCTTTCGCTACTGCAGGTTCGTCTGGCTGACGCATTATGCCAGAATTCTTAAACAAAGCGGGCGGATAACTGCACAGTTCGTAACGTAGAGTTTCTGCCATGTCATTTTCAGATGTATGGGCAGAAGTCAAAAGACGTTGAAAAAGCAGTGCAGGGTCGATATGCAAAATCTCGCCGTCTATCCTTATGCTCCCATCGGATGCCAGTGTAACGACTTTGTCTTTCTTCCTGAATGAAAAACTTTCGACGGATTGGCCATCCATGCGCAGGAGGATCAGCTCACCTACAGCTTTAGCATCCTCTGCATTGACGCCTTTTTGGGCAATCAGCCCAGAACCTATACTTCTAAGCTCTCTGGAACTAGTGAAAGGACAGTTCTCTAGAAGGAATTCAAGAAACGTCAGTAGATCCTTAGTATCTCTCTTTATTCGTGCTGCGGATGCAGCAACGTGCTGTTCACTAGAACTGTACTCTAGGCCCGTCAGTTTCTGCATTAGATCATTGACTGAAGCGAGTACTGGCATAGACATTGTCCAGATGTTTCTCTGAAGCTCCGTCATCCCATTTCCTCTTGTCAGCCCTCCATCTGTTTTTAGGCTCTTCATCAGCACTGTCTCGATGACGAGGTCTGGAGCCGATCCAGCCCCTTGAGCCAATCGTACCTTGTTTTTCCTGCTACCATGTCACATGTGTAAGCATCCACACAGACTGGGGACTATTGGATCCACTAGATGTCATTCCGTCAGGATAGGTTTGGTCGTCGGCACTGGAACTCCGCGGTGACTAGTCTACCTTGCTTCTCTTACTGAATGTCGAATTAGAACAGGATTATATTGACGAACCCACGCGCTTGTTTATAACGGCGAGGAATACGGAATAAAGTAATTTCAGTATCTTTCCGTATTTCTTTCTCGAGTTTTTTTGCCTTTTCCGAACCTATGGGGTAGCCGAACCTCTATAGATCTGTATTAACATTTGTAAACATTTACACATGCTTTCTACCCCTACCCTGTATATTTCCCTTTTTCCCCTCCCCCCCCCCAATTTCCCCGTTTTATACTAATCAATTTTTTTATATCATTTTAGTTCTCAATTTCGTAATCACCAGATAGGAATACCCCAGAAAATATCTTCCAAACCGCTTTCTCACCCTAGGCTAATCCTAAATGAACAAATATCTTCACAGAATTCATTATATTTCCTGTTAGCATTCAGGCAACAAAGGGTTAGTTGTTCCTGATATTAAAAAGATAGTGACAGTGTTTGTTGAGTTTATTCTTTTTTTTTTGTTTCTTTACAACTTTTTTTCTCGTAAAACTTCTTTGTAGTCCAGACTTTTAGCTCAAAAAAGTGTCGAACCCGGACAAAATTGCAATATAAACGAAAATGGTACCAAAATGATCAGAAAAAAAATCTGTACAATATACTCGTAATAAAAGTCCCCAAAAATCTGAGTGGGGAGAGTACCCGAAATACAGGGGAAAAGGGGGAAATGCGGGGGAAACTGGGAAAAATGCCGAACTTGCCCAGAAAATAATTCAAAGTGAGTTTTCTGGGGCTTTCCCGTACGCTGATCACGAAACTGACATCTAAAATTCGGTATAGAATAAAAGTACTACGGAAAACGGGGGGGGACAGGGGGAAGAGGGGGAAAAATTTAAAAATACAGGGTAGGGTAGAAAGCACTTTGAAGTATGTTTTCTGGGGTCTTTCTATCTGCTGATCCCGAAACTGATATCTAAAATGAAATAAAGAATATGAGCACCACCATAATGGGGGGAAATGGGGAAAGAGGGGAAGAAAAGGGACAATTGAAGTCAGGGGTAGAAAATCAGTTTGAAATGTGTTTTCTGGGGTTTTCCTATCTGCTGATCACGAAACTGACACCTAAAATGAAGGAAAGAAACGAGAACCATGAAAACCGAACAAAACTGGAGGAAATAACGGAAAAGGGGAAGGGAAGCCTGACTCCTGAGCCAGCTGCTAATGGCTAATAAGTATGCCAATGGACAAAATAACTTGCTTAAGTATCAAACTTTTACTTTCTTGAATCACAGACATTTCTTACAACCCTTTGAATTAATAAACATTAAGAAATCAACCGCTTGGCAGTGATCACGGTACAAAACTTCAGCTGTTATAGGTAAAATTTTACTTTTATGCAAGCTGAGGAGAAGATATTCACCCGCTTTCAAAAATTTCATCTTTAGACGATGATTCATCCGGAAACACTTCGCATTTTTTTCTGAACACTTCGCTCTTCTTCAAAAGCGGTAGCACAGCTTGCTTTTCAAGTCCGAAAACTCGTGAGGTCGTGTCACATCCCAAGAGTGCGTGCCCTTCCAAAAGTAGCCTGGATACTTCTCCCATTTTTTTTTTAACTTCGTTGAGGCACCAGAACCGTGTTATCGCTTCTTTTGCGTTCGTTGACGATTCGAAGTAAAGTGTTTTTGCATTAGTCGGGAAGTGATAGTTTTACAAGGTACTTGCTGAAGCAGCCAACCTCCGTCAACTACAGTGACACGATCTGACACTGGCAGGTGGTGAATTGAGTCCGTTTTCGCTTCTTTCCATATTGCTTTCGCTACTGCAGGTTCGTCTGGCTGACGCATTATGCCAGAATTCTCAAACAAAGCGGGCGGATAACTGCACAGTTCGTAACGTAGAGTTTCTGCCATGTCATTTTCAGATGTATGGGCAGAAGTCAAAAGACGTTGAAAAAGCAGTGCAGGGTCGATATGCAAAATCTCGCCGTCTATCCTTATGTTCCCATCTGATGCCAGTGTAACGACTTTGTCTTTCTTCCTGAATGAAAAACTTTCGACGGATTGGCCATCCATGCGCAGGAGGATCAGCTCACCTACAGCTTTAGCATCCTCTGCATTGACGCCTTTTTGGGCAATCAGCCCAGAACCTATACTTCTAGGCTCTCTGGAACTAGTAAAAGGACAGTTCTCTAGAAGGAATTCAAGAAACTTCAGTAGATCCTTAGTATCTCTCTTTATTCGTGCTGCGGATGCAGCAACGTGCTGTTCACTAGAACTGTACTCTAGGCCCGTCAGTTTCTGCATTAGATCATTGACTGAAGCGAGTACTGGCATAGACATTGTCCATATGTTTCTCTGAAGCTCCGTCATCCCATTTCCTCTTGTCAGACCTCCATCTGTTTTTAGGCTCTTCATCAGCACTGTCTCGATGACGAGGTCTGGAGCCGATCCAGCCCCTTGAGCCAATCGTACCTTTTTTTTTCTGCTACCATGTCACATGTGTAAGCATCCACACAGACTGGGGACTATTGGATCCGCTAGATGTCATTCCGTCAGGATAGGTTTGGTCGTCGGCACTGGAACTCCGCGGTGACTAGTCTACCTTGCTTCTCTTACTGAATGTCGAATTAGAACAGGATTATATTGACGAACCCACGCGCTTGTTTATAACGGCGAGGAATACGGAATAAAGTAATTTCAGTATCTTTCCGTATTTCTTTCTCGAGTTTTTTTTGCCTTTTCCGAACCTATGGGGTAGCCGAACCTCTATAGATCTGTATTAACATTTGTAAACATTTCCACATGCTTTCTACCCCTACCCTGTATATTTCCCTTTTTCCCCTCCCCCCCCCCCCAATTTCCCCGTTTTATACTAATCAATTTTTTTATATCATTTTAGTTCTCAATTCGTAATCACCAGATAGGAATACCCCAGAAAATATCTTCCAACCGCTTTCTCACCCTAGGCTAATCCTAAATGAACAAATATCTTCACAGAATTCATTATATTTCCTGTTAGCATTCATGCAACAAAAAGTTAGTTGTTCCTGATATTAAAAAGATAGTGACAGTGTTTGTTGAGTTTATTCTTTTTTTTTGTTTCTTTACAACTTTTTTTCTCGTAAAACTTCTTTGTAGTCCAGGACTTTTAGCTCAAAAAAGTGTCGAACCCGGACAAAATTGCAATATAAACGAAAATGGTACCAAAATGATCAGAAAAAAAATCAGTACAATATACTCGTAATAAAAGTCCCCATAAATCTGAGTGGGGAGAGTACCCGAAATACAGGGGAAAAGGGGGAGGGAAAGGGAGGGGAAATGCGGGGGAAACTGGGAAAAATGCCGAACATGCCCAGAAAATAATTCAAAGTAAGTTTTCTGGGCTTTCCCGTACGCTGATCACGAAACTGACATCTAAAATTCAGTATAGAATAAAAGTACTACGGAAAACGGGGGGGGACAGGGGGAAGAGGGGAAAAAATTTAAAAATACAGGGTAGGGGTAGAAAGCACTTTGAAGTATGTTTTTTGGGGTATTTCTATCTGCTGATCCCGAAACTGACATCTAAAATGAAATAAAGAACATGAGCCCCACCATAACGGGGGAAATGGGGAAAGAGGGGAAGAAAAGGGACAATCGAAGTCAGGGATAGGAATCAGTTTGAAATTTGTTTTCTGGGGTTTTCCTATCTGCTGATCACAAAACTGACACCTAAAATGAAGGAAAGAAAACGAGAACCATGAAAACCGAACAAAACTGGAGGAAATAACAGAAAAGGGGAAGGGAAGCCTGACTCCTGAGCCAGCTGCTAATGGCTAATAAGTAAGCCAATGGACAAAATAACTCGCTTAAGTATCAAACTTTTACTTTCTTGAATCACAGACATTTCTTACAACAATTTGAATTACTAAACATTAAGAAAACAACCGCTTGGCAGTGATCACAGTATAAAACTTCAGCTGTTATAGGTAAAATTTTACTTTCGAATGCAATATCGTTGAATAAAAAACTAAAAAAAAAAACTTCAGTAACTATAGGTAAAATCTGCACTTTTTGAGGCATTAGAGTTGACTTGAAAAACACAGCATTGATGTCACTAGTCGAGCTCCGCGTCTTCAACAGTCTCGTTGTCCCTGTTCAAACAGTTGATACCCTGACATTCTCCACACGCGAACGTACACGCTAATCCATTTTTCTTGCAGCTGCATCGCAAGTTATCGCAGCCTGTCTTACAGTTGCATTTCAAGACTCTCAAAAGAGTCAGAGGTGCGGGCAACAAATCGGTCATCACAGGTGAGTATTTATGGTCTCTGAGGACCCAACCCCAGTCAGCCGGGTCGAGGTCAGCTGGTTCCCCTTTCCAACGGGATGCCTGGAGGCGCACTCGTTGGGAGTGGAATGAAGCTGCAGCTTTGGTTGGTGGAAGCCTTTCAGGCTTAACAAACGCCTTAGTATTTGACGTAGTATTTTTCTAAGAAAATTCGATGTCGCAGCTTAGTGAGATCTTCGTTTGGTCGTGCTTTATACAAGCTGAGGAGAAGATATTCACCCGCTTTCACAATTTCATCTTTAGACGATGATTCATCCAGAAACACTTCGCATTTTTTTCTGAAAATTTCGCTCTTCTTCAAAAGAGGTAGCACAGCTTGCTTTTCAAGTCCGAAAACTCGTGAGGTCGTGTCACATCCCAAGAGTGCGTGCCCTTCCAAAAGTAGCCTGGATACTTCTCACATTTTTTTTTTAACTTCGTTGAGGCATCAGAACCGTGTTATCACTTCTTTTGCGTTCGTTGACGATTCGAAGTAAAGTGTTTTGCATTAGTCGGGAAGTGATAGTTTTACAAGGTACTTGCTGAAGCAGCCAACCTCCGTCAACTACAGTGACACGATCTGACACTGGCAGGTGGTGAATTGAGTCCGTTTTCGCTTCTTTCCATATTGCTTTCGCTACTGCAGGTTCGTCTGGCTGACGCATTATGCCAGAATTCTCAAACAAAGCGGGCGGATAACTGCACAGTTCGTAACGTAGAGTTTCTGCCATGTCATTTTCAGATGTATGGGCAGAAGTCAAAAGACGTTGAAAAAGCAGTGCAGGGTCGATATGCAAAATCTCGCCGTCTATCCTTATGTTCCCATCTGATGCCAGTGTAACGACTTTGTCTTTCTTCCTGAATGAAAAACTTTCGACGGATTGGCCATCCATGCGCAGGAGGATCAGCTCACCTACAGCTTTAGCATCCTCTGCATTGACGCCTTTTTGGGCAATCAGCCCAGAACCTATACTTCTAGGCTCTCTGGAACTAGTAAAAGGACAGTTCTCTAGAAGGAATTCAAGAAACTTCAGTAGATCCTTAGTATCTCTCTTTATTCGTGCTGCGGATGCAGCAACGTGCTGTTCACTAGAACTGTACTCTAGGCCCGTCAGTTTCTGCATTAGATCATTGACTGAAGCGAGTACTGGCATAGACATTGTCCATATGTTTCTCTGAAGCTCCGTCATCCCATTTCCTCTTGTCAGACCTCCATCTGTTTTTAGGCTCTTCATCAGCACTGTCTCGATGACGAGGTCTGGAGCCGATCCAGCCCCTTGAGCCAATCGTACCTTTTTTTTCCTGCTACCATGTCACATGTGTAAGCATCCACACAGACTGGGGACTATTGGATCCGCTAGATGTCATTCCGTCAGGATAGGTTTGGTCGTCGGCACTGGAACTCCGCGGTGACTAGTCTACCTTGCTTCTCTTACTGAATGTCGAATTAGAACAGGATTATATTGACGAACCCACGCGCTTGTTTATAACGGCGAGGAATACGGAATAAAGTAATTTCAGTATCTTTCCGTATTTCTTTCTCGAGTTTTTTTTTGCCTTTTCCGAACCTATGGGGTAGCCGAACCTCTATAGATCTGTATTAACATTTGTAAACATTTCCACATGCTTTCTACCCCTACCCTGTATATTTCCCTTTTTCCCCTCCCCCCCCCCCAATTTCCCCGTTTTATACTAATCAATTTTTTTATATCATTTTAGTTCTCAATTTCGTAATCACCAGATAGGAATACCCCAGAAAATATCTTCCAAACCGCTTTCTCACCCTAGGCTAATCCTAAATGAACAAATATCTTCACAGAATTCATTATATTTCCTGTTAGCATTCATGCAACAAAAAGTTAGTTGTTCCTGATATTAAAAAGATAGTGACAGTGTTTGTTGAGTTTATTCTTTTTTTTGTTTCTTTACAACTTTTTTTCTCGTAAAACTTCTTTGTAGTCCAGGACTTTTAGCTCAAAAAAAGTGTCGAACCCGGACAAAATTGCAATATAAACGAAAATGGTACCAAAATGATCAGAAAAAAAAATCAGTACAATATACTCGTAATAAAAGTCCCCATAAATCTGAGTGGGGAGAGTACCCGAAATACAGGGGAAAAGGGGGAAATGCGGGGGAAACTGGGAAAAATGCCGAACATGCCCAGAAAATAATTCAAAGTAAGTTTTCTGGGGCTTTCCCGTACGCTGATCACGAAACTGACATCTAAAATTCAGTATAGAATAAAAGTACTACGGAAAAAACGGGGGGGACAGGGGGAAGAGGGGAAAAAATTTAAAAAATACAGGGTAGGGGTAGAAAGCACTTTGAAGTATGTTTTTTGGGGTATTTCTATCTGCTGATCCCGAAACTGACATCTAAAATGAAATAAAGAACATGAGCCCCACCATAACGGGGGAAATGGGGAAAGAGGGGAAGAAAAGGGACAATCGAAGTCAGGGATAGGAATCAGTTTGAAATTTGTTTTCTGGGGTTTTCCTATCTGCTGATCACAAAACTGACACCTAAAATGAAGGAAAGAAAACGAGAACCATGAAAACCGAACAAAACTGGAGGAAATAAACAGAAAAGGGGAAGGGAAGCCTGACTCCTGAGCCAGCTGCTAATGGCTAATAAGTAAGCCAATGGACAAAATAACTCGCTTAAGTATCAAACTTTTACTTTCTTGAATCACAGACATTTCTTACAACAATTTGAATTACTAAACATTAAGAAAACAACCGCTTGGCAGTGATCACAGTATAAAACTTCAGCTGTTATAGGTAAAATTTTACTTTCGAATGCAATATCGTTGAATAAAAAACTAAAAAAAAAACTTCAGTAACTATAGGTAAAATCTGCACTTTTTGAGGCATTAGAGTTGACTTGAAAAACACAGCATTGATGTCACTAGTCGAGCTCCGCGTCTTCAACAGTCTCGTTGTCCCTGTTCAAACAGTTGATACCCTGACATTCTCCACACGCGAACGTACACGCTAATCCATTTTTCTTGCAGCTGCATCGCAAGTTATCGCAGCCTGTCTTACAGTTGCATTTCAAGACTCTCAAAAGAGTCAGAGGTGCGGGCAACAAATCGGTCATCACAGGTGAGTATTTTATGGTCTCTGAGGACCCAACCCCAGTCAGCCGGGTCGAGGTCAGCTGGTTCCCCTTTCCAACGGGATGCCTGGAGGCGCACTCGTTGGGAGTGGAATGAAGCTGCAGCTTTGGTTGGTGGAAGCCTTTCAGGCTTAACAAACGCCTTAGTATTTGACGTAGTATTTTTCTAAGAAAATTCGATGTCGCAGCTTAGTGAGATCTTCGTTTGGTCGTGCTTTATACAAGCTGAGGAGAAGATATTCACCCGCTTTCACAATTTCATCTTTAGACGATGATTCATCCAGAAAACACTTCGCATTTTTTTCTGAAAATTTCGCTCTTCTTCAAAAGAGGTAGCACAGCTTCTTTTCAAGTCCGAAAAACTCGTGAGGTCGTGTCACATCCCAAGAGTGCGTGCCCTTCCAAAAGTAGCCTGGATACTTCTCACATTTTTTTTTAACTTCGTTGAGGCATCAGAACCGTGTTATCACTTCTTTTGCGTTCGTTAACGATTCGAAGTAAAGTGTTATTGCATTAGGCGGGAAGTGATAGTTTTACAAGGTACTTGCTGAAGCAGCCAACCTCCGTCAACTACAGTGACACGATCTGACACTGGCAGGTGGTGAATTGAGTCCGTTTTTGCTTCTTTTTCCATATTGCTTTCGCTACTGCAGGTTCGTCTGGCTGACGTATTATGCCAGAATTCTCAAACAAAGCGGGCGGATAACTGCACAGTTCGTAACGTAGAGTTTCTGCCATGTCATTTTCAGATGTATGGGCAGAAGTCGAAAGACGTTGAAAAAGCAGTGCAGGTTCGATATGCAAAATCTCGCAATCTATCCTCTTGTTCCCATCGGATGCCAGTGTAACGACTTTGTCTTTCTTCCTGAATGAAAAACTTTCGACGGATTGGCCATCCATGCGCAGGAGGATCAGCTCACCTACAGCTTTAGCATCCTCTGCATTGACGCCTTTTTGGGCAATCAGCCCAGAACCTATACTTCTAAGCTCTCTGGAACTAGTGAAAGGACAGTTCTCTAGAAGGAATTCAAGAAACGTCAGTAGATCCTTAGTATCTCTCTTTATTCGTGGTGCGGATGCAGCAACGTGCTGTTCACTAGAACTGTACTCTAGGCCCGTCAGTTTCTGCATTAGATCATTGACTGAAGCGAGTATTGGCATAGACATTGTCCATATGTTTCTCTGAAGCTCCGTCATCCCATTTCCTCTTGTCAGCCCTCCATCTGTTTTTAGGCTCTTCATCAGCACTGTCTCGATGACGAGGTCTGGAGCCGATCCAGCCCCTTAGGCCAATCGTACCTTGATTTTTCCTGCTACCATGTCACATGTGTAGGCATCCACGCAGACTGGGGACTATTAGATCCGCTAGATGTCATTCCGTCAGGATAGGTTTGGTCGTCGGCAC
Source organism: Artemia sinica (assembly GCA_027921565.1). Taxonomy (NCBI): domain Eukaryota; kingdom Metazoa; phylum Arthropoda; class Branchiopoda; order Anostraca; family Artemiidae; genus Artemia; species Artemia sinica. The sequence continues at coordinate 17,116,582 of CM051262.1, forward strand.
TGGAACTCCGCGGTGACTAGTCTACCTTGCTTCTCTTACTGAATGTCGCATTAGAACAGGATTATTTTGACGAACCCACGCGCTTGTTGATAACGGCGAGGAATACGGAATAAAGTAATTTCAGTATCTTTCCGTATTTCTTTCTCGAGTTTTTTTTTTTTTGCCTTTTCCGAACCTATGGGGTAGCTGAACCTCTATAGATCTGTATTAACATTTGTAAACATTTCCACATGCTTTCTACCCCTACCCTGTATATTTCCCTTTTTCCCCTCCCCCCCTATTTCCCCGTTTTATGCTAATCAATTTTTTTATATCATTTTAGTTCTCAATTTCGTAATCACCAGATAGGAATACCCCAGAAAATATCTTCCAAACCGCTTTCTCACCCTAGGCTAATCCTAAATGAACAAATATCTTCACAGAATTCATGATATTTCCTGTTAGCATTCAGGCAACAAAGGGTTAGTTGTTCCTGATATTAAAAAGATAGTGACAGTGTTTGTTGAGTTTATTCTTTTTTTTGTTTTCTTTACAACTTTTTTTCTCGTAAAACTTCTTTGTAGTCCAGGACTTTTAGCTCAAACAAGTGTCGAACCCGGACAAAATTGCAATATAAACGAAAATGGGTACCAAAATGATCAGAAAAAAAAATCTGTACAATATACTCGTAATAAAAGTCCCTATAAATCCGAGTGGGGAGAGTACCCAAAAAACATGGGAAATGCGGGGGAAAATGGGAAAAATGTCGAACATGCCCAGAAATATGTTAAAAAGTGAGTTTTCTGACGTTTTCACATAACCTGATTACGAAATTGACATCTAAAATTCAGTATAGAAAAAGAGTACTACGGAAAACGGGAGAGAACAGGGGAAAGAGGGGAGAAAAGAGAAGAACACAGGGTAGGGGTAGAAAGTGGTTTGAAAGATATTTTCTGGGTTATTCCTATCTGGTGATTACGAAATTGAGAACTAAAATGATATAAAAAAATTGATTAACATAAAACGGGGTAATGGGGGGGAGGGAGGGGAAAAAGGGAAATATACAGGGTAGAGGTAGAAAGCATGTGGAAATGTTTACAAATGTTAATACAGGAGATCTATAGAGGTTTGGCTACCCCATAGGTTCGGAAAAGGCAAAAAAAACTCGAGGAAGAAATACGGAAAGATACTGAAATTACTTTATTCCGTATTCCTCGCCGTTATCAACAAGCGCGTGGGTTCGTCAACATAATCCTGTTCTAATTCGACATTCCATAAGAGAAGCAAGGTAGACTAGTCACCGCGGAGTTCCAGTGCCGACGACAAAAACTATCCTGACGGAATGACATCTAGCGGATCCAATACTCCCCAGTCTGCGTGGATGCTTACACATGTGACATGGTAGCAGGATAAATCAAGGTACGATTGGCTCAAGGGGCTGGATCGGCTCCAGACCTCGTCATCGAGACAGTGCTGATGAAGAGCCTAAAAACAGATGGAGGGCTGACAAGAGGAAAAGGGATGACTGAGCTTCAGAGAAACATATGGACAATGTCTATGCCAGTACTCGCTTCAGTCAATGATCTAATGCAGAAAACTGACGGGCCTAGAGTACAGTTCTATTGAACAGCACGTTGCTGCAACCACAGCACGAATAAAGAGAGATACTAAGGATCTACTGACATTTCTTGAATTCCTTCTAGAGAACTTTCCTTTCACTAGTTCCAGAGAGCTTAGAAGTATAGGTTCTGGGCTGATTGCCCAAAAAGGCGTCAATGCAGAGGATGCTAAAGCTGTAGGTGAGCTGATCCTCCAGTGCATGGATGGCCAATCCGTCGAAAGTTTTTCATTCAGGAAGAAAAACAAAATCGTTACACTGGCATGCGGTGGGAACAAAAGGATAGATGGCGAGATTTTGCATATCGACCCTGCACTGCTTTTTCAACGTCTTTCGACTTCTGCCCATAAATCTGAAAATGACATGGCAGAAACTCTACGTTACGAACAGTGCAGTTATCCGCCCGCTTTGTTTGAGAATTCTGGCATAATGCGTCAGCCAGACGAACCTGCAGTAGCGAAAGCAATATGGAAAGAAGCGAAAACGGACTCAATTCACCACCTGCCAGTGTCAGATCGTGTCACTGTAGTTGACGGATGTTAGCTGCTGAAGCAAGTACCTTGGAAGTTTATCCCCTCCCGCCTAATGCAAAAACACTTTACTTCGAATCGTCAACGAACGCAAAAGAAGCGATAACACGGTTCTGGTGCCTCAACGAAGTTAAAAAAAAAAAATGGGAGAAGTATCCAGGCTAATTTTGGAAGGGCGCGCACTCTTGGGATGTGACATGACCTCACGAGTTTTCGGACTTGAAAAGCAAGCTGTGCTACCGCTTTTGAAGAAGAGCGAAGTGTTCAGAAAAAAATGCGAAGTGTTTCTGGATGAATCATCGTCTAAGATGAAATTTTGAAAAGCGGGTGAATATCTTCTCCTCAGCTTGTATAAAAGTAAAATTTTACCTATAACAGCTGAAGTTTTGTACTGTGATCACTGCCAAGCGGTTGATTTCTTAATGTTTATTAATTCAAATGGTTGTAAGAAATGTCTGTGATTCAAGAAAGTAAAAGTTTGATGCTTAAGCAAGTTATTTTGTCCATTGGCATACTTATTAGCCATTAGCAGCTGGCTCAGGAGTCAGGCTTCCCTTCCCCTTTCCGTTATTTCCTCCAGTTTTGTTCGGTTTTCATGGTTCTCGTTTTCTTTCCTTCATTTTTGGTGTCAATTTCGTGATCAGCAGATAGGAAAACCCCAGAAAACACATTTCAAACTGATTTCTACCCCTGACTTCAATTATCCCTTTTCTTCCCCTCTTTCCCCATTTCCCCCCATTATGGTGGTGCTCATGTTCTTTATTTCATTTTAGATATCAGTTTCGGGATCAGCAGATAGAAAGACCCCAGAAAACATATTTCAAAGTGCTTTCTACCCCTACACTGTATTTTTAAATTTTTTCCCCTCTTCCCCCTGCCCCTCCCCCGTTTTCCGTAGTACTTTTATTCTATACTGAATTTTAGATGTCAGTTTCGTGATCAGCTTACGGGAAAGCCCCAGAAAACTCACTATGAATTATTTTCTGGGCATGTTCGGCATTTTTCCCAGTTTCCCCCGCATTTCCCCCTATTCCCCTGTATTTCGGGTACTCGCCCCACTCGGATTTATGGGGAATTTTAGTATGTTGTACAGAATTTTTTTCTGATCATTTTGGTACCATTTTCGTTTATATTGAAATTGTGTCCGGGTCAAACCCTAAAAGTCCTTGACTATTCGTTTGTTCCTTTACTTTTATAACATAAATTATGATCAATAATAGTGTAAATTAAGCTTCTGGTTACTAATATTTATGCTTCTCTATTGAAGTTTGGACAGTAAATTTTTAATTAAAAAAAACAGTTTCCTTTATCTTTGTGGTTTTCAGAAAATGGAGGGCCATCTTTCTGTGTGTGTCGTTTGTCAATAATATTCATAACGATAAATTTAGCTTTTTTTTAAGAATTACATAAAATGATTCATTTTACTTGTAGATAGATAATTTATCATCCTTTCATCCTAAGGTAGAACTAACGTAGATAGCAGCACCTATATTTGTGGGCCCCATCCAATTACGGATGGGGCACTCGCAATTGGATCGAGGTCTAAAGCTATGATATAGATACTGAAAGTTAGGATCAACATTAAAACTTAAAACGAACAGAAATTTTCAAAGACAGCGCAATTGCGCTGTAAAATTTAACCAAATCCAAATAGCGTAAGTGTATCCAAGCTATCAGAAGAAGTAGACAGAAATTTTACGAATGATATTAAGTTTTCTTTTTCAGGTCAACTAGAGGAGGTATGAAACTAAATTAAACACTACTATTTGTGTCCAGATTTTTGGAAGGGTTTCGTTGTTAAAAATTGCTGAAAATTTTTCTCCGGTACACAAATAGCAAGCCAAACTATAGAGTCTTAAAAAAAGGAAAGATTTAAAGTATTATTTTGTTTTCCCTGAAAAGACTATGTCAATATAATACGAACACAAATTAATTAAAAAGCTTTTTCCACACAAAACAAGTTTGTCAAAGAAAAGAAAGAACCCCCTTAAACCAAAAATGAGCAAAAATAAAATCAAATAATCTACCAAATGTGAATGTACCACAAATCAGCATCGATAAATAAATGAAATCCAAAACGAACAGGAATTACCAATAAATAACCGAGTCAAACTCAAAAGGAGCAGAAATTAACATGAGTAGGGCTCAAAACCCCTATGCCTTCCCAAGGCCAGAACGTAATTAACACTTTACTGAAAAAAAATTCAAATGAATGTGCATTGTCAGTTTAATATAAATATACTGATATTAAGTAATCAAAATGTTAATATTATTTGATTTTCTTAAAGTTATAAAAGTAAAAATATTTAAATTTTTTCAGTAAAGTGCAAGGTATGTTCTGGCCTCGGGAAGGCCAGAACATAACGTTTTTTCCATTATTTTTTTTTTTTATGCGTGCTACGCTTTGCTTAACACGCGGAAAAAAAAATTGGGATATGGTACATTTCTTTTGTCTTTGGTACAATTTTTATGCAATTTGTGGTACATTTTGTTTTGAGGTGTTGGTAACACTGCCGGGCCGCATTCAATGGGACTGGAATTTTTCAGCAGTACAGTGACCTCCGGTTGTTGACCACGCGATACAGACGCAAGGAGCAACGAGCTTCACATGTTACATCAACCATATACCAAGCAATTGAAAGACCCAGAACTTGCCAGGTTGGAATTTGCCTAGAAAACAGAGAAAAGCTGCGGGGAACTGCATGCCTAATGTTCCATATGTGTTCTTATTTTAAATTCCCTATTATTGAAACTTGTGTATTATACGGACCACACTCTATGTAATTGAAACACTTAAAACTTGCCAAGGACATTGAACTCTTGCCATGGTGGGAATTTTGCCAGCCGGGAACAGGTACAAGGGGTAAGGAACTCCTTAAGCTAATTTCCCGGTTTTAGTTTCGATGTCTGACCTCTTGTATTCTGGGACCGCTTGTATTTCCATGTTAATTTCCAAATTATTGAAACATGTGTATCATACGGACCACATTTAAAGTAGTTAAAACATCTGGGAATTTTGCGATACTTGAATTTAGCCTAAGACTGCGACACCTGCTCGTACCAAATTTTGCCTAGGTGGAGATTTCGCCTAGAAACTGGTGCGAGGGGCTAGATACTTCACTTGTTATTAAAACTTGAGTATTATACGGATTACATGCTAAGAAAAAGGACTGAAAATCTTGGCAGGCGATAGTTTTGCATTAATACAGCGGTGTCTGAGGGTTCCGGTAGAAATCCAATGCTATTTATCAATGACTCCTAGGGAATAGCCTAATAACTACAAATTTAAAAAAAAGTGTCTGGATCGGGATTCAAAGGGGGTGGGCTCTCGTTAAAGTAATCATAGGGGTCCTGCTGTGAAACGCATCAAAACAGCTTTAGGACAACATCTTAGGGTTGAATTGTGTGAACTCTTCTTTATTTCTTGTTTTCTTTTAGTAGGGAGTTACGATTAAAATTACAATGGGAAAAAGGCATTTTATATAAAATAACTGCAGTTTCGTATAAGAACTGAAGAAATCGATCGAAATATTTTCTGTTCCATAAAATAAAAACGAAACAAAAACTCGGTTACTCAGAAGTGCAATATTGGAGCAATGCAAATTTAAAGCTTGAGGAGGTGAGACTGAGACCAAGCCAGTCTGAGATATTACAATGAAAGGGAGCGATCAAAATTATTTTTTGGGTGTTTTTAAGAAGCAGGATTTTTCAAGATCCTTTGTATTGAAATTGAATAAAAGAAAATCTAGTTGAATATCTTTAGTTCGGAAAAAACTATACATTGTCCTGTATTTATTGACATGCCTTTTATCTTGTACGTTTTTACATCAACATCTGGTTCAAAACACCAATAGTGGCAATTAAAAACAACAACATAAGCAAAATAGTAGCCTGGGGTTACATAAATGCATCAGGGGGGTGTCTTTCTTTTTTGCAGGTAAACTAGAAGCAGCACTTATAGTAGAATAAACAGAAATTACTAAAGGTAAAGAAGCATAAATTAATATTTTTATATACTTTTTAGATACTTTTTAGAAAGTGAGGATTTTTAAGGAGATTACTTAAAGATGTATTTTTCAAATTATACAGGCAACAAATATCCCCTCCCTCTTTTAAGTACCGCTCTTGATAACAAAATAAAAGCACTTCCCTTAAAAAGAGACTTCCCTATGGAAAGATGCGAAAAACGCTACGCTTTTAAGAGTTTGGACGTTACGAAACTTTTTGGTCTTGTAGCAACCCTTATTAAAACCCTAGAAATAAGGATTGAACCATACATGTCGTTCAGCATACTGTTTTAAATACGGTCAGTCATCGAATACCCAGAATAATCTATAGCAATTTCTTTGGTAAAACATCTATAAGGTCTTCATCAGTTTTTTGGAGCACCAATGCTTCAAAGACATACGTATTTGACGAACCACGAGACTGTCTTTCCTTTTTATTAAAGGGTGGTCATAAAAACCCTGGAATTGGGTAATTAGATTGGAAATCATATGTTCTAGTACTCTTTTATAAGTCAAATTGATCGAAGGGCACCCAACACCCACGTCATATTTGCCTTAAATACATCTGATTGTAATTTTGTAATAGCCATTTGTTCTAGAATAGTCCAAAGATCATATAATATAGTCTTTGTGTTTGACAGTATCTCCTTAGTCTGGGGGTAAGGGTTGTTAGAAATGGCTAATTAGATTAGAAATTTGTAATTTTAGATTACTGTTATTAGTCAAACATAATTGAGAGCACCTAGCCCTCTTCCTGACATCTTCTATTTCTGAAACACACACAACTGTAAGCGTAGGATATTCATTTTGTTACCAATAGTTCTAAAATCATATACTGATGTCTTCAAGGGGGACACAATCCCTGGGATCCTATGGGCAAGTGTTGTAAGTTTTACCCCAGGGCATATAGGATTTTTTTGGCAAAGGTGGTCATACAAGATTTGAATCTGATGGAGCTCATTTGTATGGAATTTGAAAGTCCTTTTGCCCTTTCTAGGAGTAAAAGATGAACGGAATCCACGCCTATTATTGCCCAAAACATATCCGATACATATTTTAAGAATTTTTTGTTCAGCCTCGATAAAATGTCCAGTAATTTTGCCTTTGGGGATGTGAACCTCCCCACAGTAATCAACAAGACCAGCGCTGTAAGCTACGCAATGCGTTCATTGTTTACACAGAGTATACTATATTGAGATAGGTATACATGTTTGAATTTTACTTTCCAAGAAAATGAAGGGCATTCAAGATAGCCTTTTAGAAAATATTGAGGGGAGTGCCGAACTAAATAAAACACGTTATGTGCATAGGGATTGTTAAAATGGTGTAACATAGGAATAAAAGAGTATATTAATTAGAAAAACTCAGGGAATGATCAGGGACTTGATCACAGGGCAATATGTGCATGCTAAAAATGCTATTACAACTACCACCATTACTATTATCAGATTACTCCATTTACCGTATTTAGGGGATAGTCAAACCAGATCAAAAGACAGTATGTACATACACACTGTCAAAATAGTGTATTTTTGGCACCTCAATTTTACAGTTGGGATAATATTGCAACAGGGAAGGGGTTATTTGTTGGTGAAAGAGGAAGTAGAATTCCCTCTACTTGAGAGGGAATTATCTGTGCAGAGAATGTCAGCTGAGGACTAGGCCTTGAATCAAAATAATGTACAAATGACGTCATAGTGGTGTGTATACAGTAATTTTATTTTACATAAACGCCATTGTCAGCCAGTAATCCTGACGTCATTTTCACAATATAGCTGGCAGTTCATACAATTATCAACTATTTGAAAAAAGTAACATGTTGAAAAACATAGTAATTACTACTTCAGCTTTGTTTGCCGGAATGTCTATTTGGTGGGCTATCAAATATATAAATATGTGTCAAAGTAATCCCGAAATAAATGAGGAAATAGAAGCTAAAGCAACGAAAAAGTTATATGAGCCTGAGAAAGGGGCTGAAGCTAAAAAAAAATGACAAAAACAAGAGGAAAGAAGTGAATAAAGACATTGCCCATAAAAAGTCAAAAAAAATCAAAAGAAATCCTCAAACCTTCTAATGAGAAGGAGGTTACTCAGCCTACTGAAGAAACCACAGGTGCCAGGAAGATGAGAATGGAGGCGGAAAAACTCTCCGAAATAAACCAAGAGGGAGTTCAGAGCACGTCTATTAACATTGTTACACCGAAGGATTCCAAAGAAGATAGGACATTATTAATTGAAGAGCAGATGAAAACGTGGAAAATGATGAAGACTAAAGCCGACGAAGAGCTCAGAGGAAAAGAGCTAAAGAAGATCAGTATCACATTACCTGATGGTAAAATAATCAAAGGGCAGTCATGGCGAACTACTCCTTATGAAGTGGCCTGCACAATAAGCAAGAAAGTAGCTGACGCCACTGTCGTGTCCAAGGTCAATGGATCTCTGTGGGACTTGGATCGTCCTTTAGAGGCTGACTGTTCCCCTTAAATTCCTTATGTTTGAAGACAAAGAAGCTGAGAAAGTGTTTTGGCACTCTACTGCTCATATCCTTGGGCAAAGTCTTGAACGACTTTACGGAGGAAAAATTAATAATTGTCCTCCAATTTACGAAGATGACAAAAATTATTACTACGAGACATACCTTAGAAACAAAAAAGTGTCAAAAACAGAATATACAGAAATTGAACGCATGATGTTTTCAATAGTAAAAAGAACGACAACCTTTTGAGCGGCTTGAAATAAATAAAGAAGATCTGTTCGAACTGTTTAAGCATGATGAGTTCAAAGTTCGCATCTTAAATGAAAAAATCAAGTCCCCAACAACAACAACAACTGTCTATCGATGTGGCTCCCTCATCAATCTATGTATGGGTCCCCATGTGAGGCACACGGGAAAAATTAATGCTTTCCGCATTACGCACAATTCATCCTCTTATTGGGAAGGAAATCGAGAGGCAGAATCTTTTCAGAGAGTCTACGGAATTTCATTTCCAGATTTAAAGCATCTAAAAGAATGGGAAAAAAAAACAAAATGAAGCAGCTACACGAGATCACAGGAGAATCGGTACAATGCAGGATTTGTATTTTTTTCATGATTCGAGTCCAGGCTCCTGTTTTTTTAAACCTCACGGAGCTTTTATATATAACACCCTTATTAAATTTATAAGGGAATTATATTCAGAAACAGGGTTTGAAGAGGTTATAACGCCAACATCTTTAACACCAAATTATGGGAAGAATCGGGGCATTGGCAAAAATATTCTGAAAATATGTTTTCATTTGCAATAGAAAAAGACTTGGTGGCCCTCAAACCAATGAACTGTCCTTCGCATATAATAATTTTTAAAAACTCCAGCAAAAGCTGGAGGGATCTGCCTCTACGCCTAGCAGATTTTGGCGTGCTCCATAGAAATGAATATTCCGGAAGCCTTAAGGGTCTCTTACGTGTAAGACGTTTCCAGCAGGATGATGCTCACATTTTCTGTACTATGGATCAGGTTCGCAGTGAAATTAAGGGAGCTCTAGAATTCATAAAGCGTGTGTACTCAGTATTGGGTTTCACATTTAAGCTCCGACTTTCCACTAGGCCAGATAATTTCTTAGGATCCATAGAGAAATGGAACAAAGCTGAAAAAGAACTTGCTGAATGTTTAAATGCATTTGGAATACCATGGAAAGAAGATCCTGGTAATGGCGCGTTCTATGGTCCAAAAATTGACATCACAATTTGTGATGCACTGGAAAGGCCCCATCAGTGTGCAACCATTCAGCTAGATTTTGAGCTCCCTGTTAGGTTCAATCTAAAATATATTGATGAAAATGGCCAAGAAGAAACACCAGTGATAATTCACAGAGCAGTTCTTGGCTCTATTGAAAGAATAATCGCAGTGTTAGCTGAGTCATATGCAGGCAGATGGCCCTTCTGGCTCTCTCCAAGACAGTGTGTCGTTATTCCTGTTGACCCAATTTTTGATAATTACGCCGTAGAGGTTTCCAGGAAAATAAAAAGTGCAGGTTTTCGTTGTAATCCAGACACCAGGAAGGATCAATTAAAAAAAAAAGTGTGTCAAGCAGAGCTAAGTCAGCACAACTTTATCCTTGTTGTCGGAGAAAAAGAGAAAAAAACGTCTGGGACTGTCAATGTTCGCAACAGAGATAAAAAATTTTTGGGTAAAATGTCAGTCGATGAAGTTGTTACCCTTTTTTCAAGATTAACCAAAAGAAAGACTTATGGACAGCAACATTCTCATAGTAAAAGAGAATATAAAAAATAACACTGTTGATAGTAGTAATTTCATGATAGATATTTTTTCCAATATTCTAAAAAAAATGTGCTTCCTCTTCAAACTTGACTTACTTGACTTATGTCCCATCCGTCCTTGGAGGTCGTTTTGGGGCCTCTTCTTTAACCAGTTCATTGATGTGCCTCCTGTAGGTACTTCTGTTGTCGGCCAGGCGGCAGAGTTGTGGCAGGTTGTAAGGTGAAAAGTTTTCTTTCCATCTCTCCGGAGGGCGACCTCTAGGTCGAGAACCGTGTACTTGTCCATCGAAGGTTATCTTCGGGAGACGAGTGCTAGCCATGCGTTGTGTATGTCCAAGCCATTTGAGTTGTTGTAGTTGTATTTTGTCCAGTATTGTAAATTTGACTTTCAGATTATGGAGAAGCTTGGAGTTGGAGATTCTGTCATGGAAGGTGATACCAGCGATATGTCGTAGGGATTTGGTTTCAAAGGCAGCTAGGCGGCGTTGATCGTCTGTGTTTTAAGCGTCCAAGATTCACAGGCATAGATGGCGATCGGAATAATGAGGGAATAGAAGAGTCTCGTTTTGAGAGTTGTTGTTAAGTTCTTATTCCTCCAAATGGGCATCAGAGCTTTAAAACTGGAGTTTGCAAGTGTCAGGCGTCTCTTGATGTCTTTCAGTTGGTTGTTATCATAAGTAAGTAAGCTCCCAAGGTAGGCGAAGCCTTCCACCCACTCAATGGTTCCTTCACCAAGCTGAAGGCTGAGATTTACATGTGAATCGAATTTGCGTGAACAGTGCATGGCTTTCGTTTTTGAGGTGTTGATTGCCATCCCGAAGAGGTTGGTGGACGAGTGAACGCTGTTAGCCTGAGATTGTAGATCTTGAAGGGACTCGGCTATTAGGACTATGTCATCAGCATATGCCAGTTTGTCTATCACCACTCCTCCGACAGGGGCGCCGGGCGGGTTATCTGTGAGTGAAAGGGCTGCAGTTAGGAAGAGATTAAACAGCTCCGGTGATATTAGGCAACCTTGAAGTACTCCGGTAGAGGTTTTGAAGCTCTCGGTAAGTCCCTCTCCAGTCATGATGTGGCTACTGAACTTCACATACATGTCTTTGATCAGCGAGATCAGGTTGGATGGGATGCCAAAGTGAAGAAGGATGTGCCATAGACCTTCTCTCCATATCCATCAAAAGCTTGTTTAAAGTCTATGAAAAGGTGGTAGATACTGCGGCCAAGTTCGCTATACTTTTCCATGATCTGCCGAACAGTGAATATCTGATCAATTGTTGATCTATTAGGTCAGAAGCCGGCTTGGTATTCTGGAATGACCAGTGAGGAAATGGCTCGTATACGCCCGAGCATGACTCTGGTTAGGATTTTTGCTGCGTGGCTGGTAAGACTTTATTGGGCGGTAGTTGTCGCAGACAGCTTTAGAGCCTTTCTTATACAGGGTAATTATCGTGGCTTCACACCAGGGTGAGGGGAAGTGACATTTTTCCCAAGCAGCTGTGGCAATTTTGTGGTAAAGGTCAAGGAGTGGTTTGCAGTTTACTTTCAGTAGTTCGAACTGGATTCCATCGGGCCGGCAGCTTTGTTTGTTCTCAAGTCTCTGATAGCTGCTTCTATTTCAGAGTGAAGAGGAGGAGGACTTGGATCTGTAGATGTTATAGGGAAAGTGTTGAGAATTGCAGGGTCTGGGTGGATGTCCAGATTCAGTTTATTTTTAAAATGGTTTTTTCCATCGTGAGCGGATTCCGTCTGTAGATTGTATTTGGTTTCCATGTTCTTCGAGAAGGGAGAACGCTTTGATGTCCTTCTTTTTGGCCAATTCCCGCACTCTTCTATACATGGAGTGGGGGGTCTCCTTTCTTGAAGGCCAACTCACATTGATCATACGTTTCTTTAATAAAAGCACGATGAGCACGTCTGATGGATTTCTCAACAGCTCGTTTGAGTTGCTTGTACCGGTCCCTACTTTCTTTATCTTGCTTGTTCATGAGTTGGTGCTTTTCGTCGCAGAGTGAAATGATCTCATCTGTTATCCAAGGTTTCTGAATGTTTTTTTTGGGTACCGAGTGTGGAATGAGTGACATCACATATGATATTTGTGCTGCTAGTCACCAGGTTGTCAATATCTTCCTTAGACAGGATAGGTGGAGATCTCGACGTGAGCTCCGAAATTTTTTCGGATAGAAGGGTGATATAGGTCAAACGTGTGTTTTCGTCTTTCAGTAGATGTACTCGAAACTTGGGTTTTCTGAGATAACTTTGATGCTGTTTTAAGTCTTGTTTTGAACTTAGACATGACAAGCTAGTGGTCGCAGTCAAAGTCGCCACCAGCTAGCGTGACTGTGTTTAGGACAGACGTTTTCCAACGTCTAGACACGAGGATATAGTCTATTAAGTTTTTAGTTTTTCCATCCGGTGAGTTCCAGGATGTCTTACGGTGAGGTCTGTGCTTGAACAGTGTGTTTGTAGTGACTAAATCGCTGTCTCTGCAGAATTCGATAAGGCGTTCTCCTCTTCTGTTCATTTTTCCATGTCCAAATTTGCCCATTACATCTTCGTGTCCCTGTGTGGTTTTTTTCCGACGATGGCGTTGAAGTCACCAATGACAAAGATTATGTCCTTTTTAGGGACAGAATCAACCAGACTTTGAAGCTGGAGATAGAAGTTTTCAGACTCTTCGTCGTCTCTGCTGGAATCCGGAGCGTATACTCGGATAATTGTGAGGTTGGTGGGTGAACCTTTCAGGCGGATCATGATGATCCGTTCCGTGAGTGGGGTTACGGATATTAAGGATTTTCTGGCTTTATTAGACAGTAGGAAACCTACACCTTGTAGATGTTTCTTATCATTACGTCCCGAAAATAGAAGGGTAACATCTCCATGTTTCTCTTCACCAGTGACTGGAAGATGGGTTTCGGCGAGACCGATAACGTCCCAGCTGTAACGTTTTATATCTCTTAGGAGTAGGTCTATTATTCCTTGTTTAACGAGGGTTCTAGTGTTGAGGGTACCTAATGACATAGTTATTTTTGGAGAAACAATAGCCTCCAGGGGTGGAATTGTCAACGTAGATATATTCGCGCGATTCACGGTTGTCGAGTCGTCGGCTGCCCCGGACGCGGTATCTCTTAACGCATTATCGTCGGTTTACCCCGGACGCGGTAGCACTGGTTTTCATATTTGATCTCTTATTCGTATTCATATTCATCATTAAAATTAAAGAAGGGGTTTCTTGGCTGGCTTCGGGTTAGCGGTAAGCCACTCCTCTCTGTCCCTAGCAGGGGCCGACTGTATCTATTACCGATAGTTTGCCCTTTTGGTGTCCTGCAACACCAGAAATTTAACCCATTGCTGGGGAAAGATTTGTGACTGACGGGACGTATTCATACGCCAATGGGCCCTGCCCAGTGCACATTAGAGGGGTCATCCTCCTCCTCCGTCTGAATTTAAGGCCCCCAGACGAGGGTGCTCCGCAATGTTTCAAGACCCCCAGAGACTGGGTCCTCCCTTGGTCTGCGCCTCACTACCCATGAGGTACCCTACATATCTGCAGGGCGTTCCCCTATCCGCCACCTGGGGACGTGCTGAGTGGCCTGGGCAGGCATCACTGAGAACTCTAAAGTTCTCATTAGTTCTCAGAACTAACGACTGTAAACGACCTCTTCAAACTAACGACTGTAAATAGTCGTTAGTTTCAGTTTAAAATTTTGGTTTAGTTTTAGTTTATATTTTAGTTTAGATTTTAATTTAAGCTTAGAGTTTTAATTTAGAGGTTTAGATAAGTTTTAGTTTGGAAATTTAGTCTAAAATTTTAGTTTTAAAATTTTACTTCAGAGTTTTAGTTTAAAGTTTAGTTTAGAGTTTTACTTTAGAGGTTTATTTTCGAGTTTTGTCTAGAGTTTTTGTTTACGAAATTAGTTTAGGGTTTTAGTTTAGACATTTAGTTAGAGTTTTAGAGTATTTTAGGATTTTAGTTTTGAATTTTATTTCAGTTTTAGTTTACATTTCAAGTTTAGATTTTTAGTTTCAGTTCAGAGTTTTAATTTAGAGGTTAATTTAGTTTTAGTTTAGAAATTTACTTTACAATTTTGGCTTACAGTTTATTTTAAAGTTTGAGTTTAGAGTTTTAGCTTAGTTTTGAGTTTTAGTTTACGGTTTTAGTTCAGATTTCCAGTTTAGAGCATTTGTTAAAGCATTAGTTTATAGTTTTTGTTTAGAATTTTAATTTAGAGTTTTAGTGGAGTTTTAGTTTGTAGTTTTAGTTAGAGTTTTTGTTTAGTTATAGTTTAGATTTTTAGTTTAGAGTTTGATTAATAATTTTAGATTAGATGGTTGGAGTTTAGAATATTCGTTGAAAGTTTTAGTTTAAAGTTTTAGTTCAAAGTTTTTAGTTTGGTTTAGAGTTTTTAGTTTAGAGTTTTAGTTGACAGTTTTTTAGTTTAAAGTATTTAGTTTAGAGTTTTAGTTTTAAGTTTTAGCTTAGAGTTTTAGTTTAGATTTTTAGTTTAGTTTTAGTTCATATATTCCCTTTAGAGTTTTAGTTTAGAAGTTTTTAGGTTAGATTATTAGCTTAGATTTTTTTGTTTAGAGCGTTAGATTAAAGTTTTTAGTTAAAAGCTTTAATTTTGAGTTTTATTGTAAGGTTTTAGCTTAGAGTCTTAGTTCAGATTTCTAGTTTTGAATATTATATTAGTTTATAATTTTAGTTTAGAATTTTATATTAGGGTTTTAATTTTTAGTAGAGTTTTAGTTTAGAGTTTTATTTAGAGTTTTAGATTAGTTTTAGTTTACATTTTTAGTTTATAGTTTTAATTTATAGTTTTAGCTTAGAGTATTAGTTTAATTTAAGTTTTAGTTTAGAGTTTTAGCTGACAGTTTTTAGTTTAGAGTATTTAGTATAGAGTTTTAGCTTAAAGTTTTTAGTTTTGAGCTTTATTTTATGGTTTAGGTTTAGGGGTAATTTTTAGTTTAGTTTTACCTTATATTTTCACTTTAGAGTTTAAATTTAGAGTATTAGCTTAGATATTTTTAGTTTAGAATATTAGCTTAGATTTTTTCGTTTTTTAGAGTGTTACTTGAAAGTTTTTAGTTTACAGCTTTAATTTTGAGTTTTAGTTTTTTTTTGAGTTTTAGTGTAGAGTCTTAATATAGATTTTTAGTTTAGAGTATTAGTTTTACAGTGTTATTTTAAAGGAACAGTTCAGAGATTTAGTTAGAGTTTTTGGTTCAGTTTAGAGTTTAACTTTAGAGTTTTAGGTTAGAATTTTAGTTTAGATTTTTAGTTTAAATCTATAGTTTAGAGTTTTAGTTTAAAAACATCCTTAAGAAACAAATATGAAGAATGTTTTCCCGAGAAAACCTTTATGTGGTGCAACACACAGATCATCCTTACATAACCCAAGAAATTAAAGATTTCATTCAGTATATAAAATTCAACTAAGAAAATTAGGGAAAGTAGGAAATGCTAATAGGCTACGAGGGTGCCGGCAGAAAATTTTCTAGGGGATGGGGGTGGCAAACGCCAAAATATCAATGGTGGTTGGGTGACAGAAAATATATTTCAGGAAAGTTTGCTTTGTAGTAATAAGTTTGTTTTTTAATTACTTTTCTAACGGGGGGATTTCTTTTAATAAATTCGATGTCTTAGCTTGGTTGGTTAAAGCTAATTCTAATGGGGGGGTTTTTCAAAACGACTAATTCTTATATCTTTTTTTGAGGTTTCCCAATGGAGAATTACCTATTAATTTATTCAATAGGAAATTTAGTTAAGCTCTTGGTTACCGGTCAGCGAGTGGCTTACCTGAGTGGAGGCTGAACTTCTAGAGTGGGGAGCTTAAACTAGGAGCACATGTAGGTAGCTTATATTAACGACCATACTGAGTCGACATCAGATTGATGAGTTTCAGTTTCCCTTAGGAGCGAGTGGAGCCACAAGGACTAACAAGTTTGAGAAATATTAACACAAGAGAAATAAAATAAAATAGTAAAGCATTTATTGTTACTTACATAATAGTCGCAGAGTTCTAGATTGTATCAACAAGTTAGTAACACAGGTCACTAGTACGAATTGTAACTGAGACGAAATACATCAAAGTTTATACACTGCAAAAGTTAGTTACAACACCCTCATGTAAAAACTGAACTAAAAACTGCAAAAAGACTCCCAAAAGACTCCATTCATAAAACTGACTCGAATTTTGGTAAGTTCTAACTATCTATCCTCTGCGATTTTGCCGGAGGATACGTTTAGGCGTTGCTAAAAGTATATTTTTTCAGTCCTTACTGGCTGCACTGTTTTGTCCTACATTCCTATTGGACAGGTTTGCACCAATGGGCTGCTTGGGTTTAATTAAAATTTATGACTTTTAATACTTCACTCTGGAATTTTTCTAGCAACTAAAAATTCTACACTGCAATATTTTGCTATCAGGGGATTGCTTAATTTGTGACTTTTAAGATATCACTTTGGAATTTTTTCAAAATCCCAAAGTTTTATATTATAACATTTTTCCAGCGGGGTGTCGCTTAATTTTCAGAGGACTTATATTTTATTTCTTTGAAAATTGGTAAAGGATAGTACAATTTAATTGCATTAAGATACCCAGATTTAAACTTAGTCTCCAGAACAATGCAATTAGCTTAAGCAAGTATTTTGCATCTCGAGTGACTATATTTTTTTGCATTGTAAATCTTACTTTCTTGTCAGTTTGGTATTTTCGAACTCTTCGCATTCGAACACAGGTGTTAGTCACCTGTCGTATAAGATTTGGTCAAGCTAATATTTATTGGATACTCTGGAGACGGGGAGTCGGATTTACTTATTACATTTTCTGTGGGAAAGAATTTTTGTTTAATTAACTACGTTTATTTCAGTATTTTAAATTGAACGCTTGATATTTGTTTGATTTGTAGGTTACTTGAGTTTTCCGATCTACATTCTTTGGTGATGTTACTTTATTGAGGTAACTTTAATTGGGGAATTTTGATGTATATTTTTTTTGAGAACCTATCCCATTACGTATCATCAATCCCATCTTTAACGATGTCCTCATCGTTGTATGCTCTCCTCCCACTTTCTAATTTAATTTTTTTTCTATTATTCAAAAAGAATTATAATTTTTTTTTATTATTCAAATGATAATATTCATATATTTTTTTTACATATACCTGATTGCTCTGCTAGACTATACATGTAACAATATCACTTAAAAATTTATGGCCTACTCACTCAATTTGGCGAAGGGGCCAAAGAGTTTCTACATTAGGTTACGTGATTATATTAATTATTATTTCCTCCACCTAACACTAAGTTTACTTTCACCCGATTCGATTGTCTTATCACTGAAAATGGTACATTTTGTCTTTCTAATACTCGACTATACTTTCACCTGACGCTATAATGACACGATTAAATTTTTTATTCCTTCACCTGATATGCTAATACTTCTACTTAGTTTAACCAATTTAAGTTCGGCTTTAATAATTGCTTTATTACTTAACGTGGTATATGTTTGCTACTTCTAATGCTAATTTATGCTTCCACCTGACGCTATATAGGTACGATTGTATTATTATCCCTTCACCTAATATTAAAATTCCTTCACTGATGTTCTAATACTCCTACATGGCTCCAACTAGTTAAGTTCCGCTTATGTAATTACTTCATGATTTAACGTGGTACACATTTGCTACTTCTAATGCTAGTTTATGCTTCCACCTGACGCTATATTGGTATGATGGGTATTTGACTTCAAAAATATCTAACTAAGTCTAAAACATCTAACTACATCTAAATTTTTAACACACTAAAATTAAAATAATTTGCAAGAAAAAGTTTGATACATTAACAGATTTTAATACTAATGTCTGATTGCAACACTGAGCTTATGTAATTTACACTGATTTTCATTTGTTTTATGAAAAGCTCTATATGTTCTTTAAAGTTATTAGCTAGAAACATAAGATTTCACACTTACTTCATCATTCTACGTGTCTATATTACTCACATGCGTTATCACTCTTACTTTGGGCTTCTATTCAATTTATTACTGGGTTGGCTAATTGTTCATGGTTTGTCATCTTGGTGTTTTACTTCCTGTCACTCGTTCTTTGGAATAAGTGTTTATGTTGTCCGCAAGTATGACTGTATGCACAAAATTGTCCGTGCGTGGTTCCTTACGTCATATACGAGGGGTCGATGTTGTAGATTCGTTGAAATGACTATTAGGTACATAACCCTTGAGGAATTGATTACACGAAATGGGTATCTTGGTCGCTAGCTGGGTATCTCTTCTTTGATACAGTTTGACCGGGGAAAATCAAATACTCGTACAGTCTATGTTTCCCGTAAATTTTTCACGTTCAATCCATTTTTCATTTGGACTATGGGCTGTGTTTCTACATTTAACGTTAACTATGGCAGGATCAAAAACTTGATCTTAGAGCCTTGGCTCGACGCATTGTCTTTGATTACCGTTAAATGATATACAATCATTGAGGGCTTAATATGGAGATTAAAACATTAATAACTGGTTGATTCTCTTCTCTGATCGCTTCGTCTTGGGAAAATTTCAGCATGTACAGTTTATATTTCCCATTAAATTGATCATGTTTGGTTCTTTTTCTCATGGATGATGGTTTGGTTTTACGACATCTAGTAATGATTGGGTAGAGTCAAAACTTAAGCTTTTGATCTTGGTTAACATATTGTCTCTGATATGGGGCTTAAGATATATAGTCTTTGAGGGACTGACTCTAGGGTTATTTTTGGTGCTCCAAATATTAAATCTTAAGGACCTTGCCGTCTAAGGATAGTTATTAGACGGGTATTTATGCAGTTTTACGACATGACTGGTTGAGGCGCGGTTCTATAGGTAATCATTAATTCAGGTATATATTTATGTATAGGGTCCTTGGTTCCCGACACAGCTTGAGGTAAAATTACCTGGTACAGGGTTCTGCTGATCTGGATTTGTGATCAGGATATCGTCTTCAGATATTTCCTTGGTGAGTACTTGTCGGTGGTTGATGAATGATTAAAGTAGATGCTACTGGGTTGTATCCGTGTTGCATGCTGGTACACCATAATTAATCTGCACTGATTACTTTGCTTCCTAGAATATAAATATCTGGCAGAATCATATGCTCTTTACAATTACATAAGTTAAAACATATATAACAACAACATACGGTTTTCATAATATTCTGCGTGGACAACTTTTGAAATAATAGTCATGATTAGTGGCACTAATAACATCAATTTAGTACAGGTACAGTTAAACGCAACGCTAAGAAAATAAGGGCGGATTTCATGCTTTCATGCATGTTGCCGCAATCATTAGATTATTATCATATAAGGTAATCATCAGAAAAATGATTATGTTTTTAAAAAAAAATAAACGCTATAAAATTTTCAAGATTGGTGACTATGTGTATACACGTATATATGTGTATTTGGCACATATTCAATATTGAATACATTCTTTTAAATATTATTCAACGCTCATCTACTTTAAAATTTACTTTTCTATTATACTACTATTTGTGAGGTAGGCACTATGGTTTATATGAGAGGTCTTGATTTACTATAAATTTACAAATCTTTATTGTCTATGCGTGTTCATACCGCTTAAGAAATATGTTTTTTGCAGCCGCACGGGTCTGCAAAAACAAACAAAAAAAAATAAGTGAAAATTTGGGATTGGACTTGGTACGAATGAGGACCTCTACTCTCATTTGCTCGATCATATCCTCCCTTATATATATATTTTTTTTTATCTTAAGGTTTATCAGGGAGTTCTGGGTTTAGGTTTTGCATCTCACTCTGCTCGATGTGATCTGACTTTTCTCTTTTTCTACGTGTTATTCTCAACACTCTTCCGTAATTTAGGTTCAATGCGATTCGTATAGAATACGAGATTATGAATACGAATCCTATCGTCAGGAGGGTATACCACCAAAAATTTGTCGAAAATAGTCCGTATCTATTTTCTACATATGTTAGTCTTTGGTCTTCATTGGTAAATAGGGGAATTTGAGAGTCTAAGGCTCCTTTTATTTTTGTTAGCGGTAAGGTTCCCTTGATATTCTCTATTTTTGACCATATCTTGGCTTTTACTTCTTCCTTATCAATGTTGGGAATTGTATACGATAGATTGACTGGTTTGAAGTTGTTTATCTTAGGACTTATTATGTTCGTGCTTGTCGTTATGAGGGGCGTTTTTGCACCGTGGCTTCCTTTGTCACCAGTCGGCATCCTTGCTTTATTGTTATTGTTCCCACGTCTTGTAATAGAAGTTCAGATCTGTAGCTTGGATCGATTCTCTCCGTGTTATTATAACATGAGATAGTCCCAACTGTTTCTTTTGGAACAGAAAACAGCCACAGATCATTTCTAAGGTGAATAAATATTTCTCTTTTAGTACTGCCTACTAGCGCTTCGCATGAGTTGGGAATTTCTTCTTGTTGAGTCTCTTTTAAAAATATATCCAACATACATGATCCGGGTTTTACGTTATAAATGGGCAGTGTTAGTTGACATACTAGATTTTTGAATGCTACACATTCTTTTAGGTCCTGTGGATTTGCTAAGGCATATTTCCTCCTATCTTGATCGACTAGCAAGTATTCCGCTTCGGGGGTGATAGTCATGAACGAATTGGTTGTACCTATATTAGCTGGAAACGTGGAAATTTTATACAAGTCATATATTGATTGTTGATTTATTAACGGGATTGTTATTACTGCAAACAATTTTTCGTTTATTTCTGTGATGTGAACCTTCAGCTTGGTGTAATAGTGGAATAAGTTTGCTACTTCCGGCTCTGTTGGCAAATGTAGTCCGAACGTTAAATGTGTTTTTATTTCATCCAAGATACTTTTTAGGTTCGAAGGATCCACTAGGTCATACGACAAGGTTCCTCCGGTAAGGGCAAATAATGCAAATTCAAATTTGCTAACGTCAGTTGCCAGGTTAAGTAATGACATTGTCACTATGTCTAGTGATACCGTGGTGAGGCTTGAATCGGTAATCACACGATCTACTTCATTTTTCAAGTAATTCATTATGCTTACTGTCTTTGATATTTTTTTTTTAGATTGCCTCAATTTTGTCTCTTTGGTAATTGGCTATACTGGCTTGTATTTTTTGGACATGTAAGGTTACGTTCATGGCGTTATTTAGTTTTCCTACGTTTTGCCTTAGGATATTTAGGTCTTCTTCAGTTGAAAGTCCAAACAAGCGTGAGGCTAGTTCTCCCACAATAGGTATTAGACTAGCTGATCTTCTATATTTGCTTTTTCGAAAAAATACTTCGAAGATTCTCGTGGTACTTTGTTTTAACTTTTGTATTTCTGCATTGAACAATTCAAATAGTGCTTGTAGTCTTTGTCTATATAAGATTAGGAAGGATTGGTGGATTGATACTCTTAGAGCGTTTTTTTTCGTTTAGCTCAGGTAATGGTTCGATATCTTCCTTTGCTGGCTCATCGGCCAATGCTAATCTAGCACACGTACGTTTACCGTCTATTGTCCCACATTTCTTGTGTGGGTAATCATCTTCTTCCTCCTTTTTAGTTTTATCTTTCTTTTCTTCTGGTTGAATTGCCTGTACCTTTATCGTTTGCATTTCTGTATGCCTTACTGGGAGTCTTGCTCTTAAGCCTATAGCAAATACGCCAATTGACTGGGTGCGGTATAAAACATGGGTCCAGTTGACCACGTCCATTTTGTAAGTATCGTGGGTCTTAGATAAGTTATTGTAGTCAAATTTCTAGGTGATTCCTTGCTAAGTGCGGTTATTTCTGGGGCTGTGCTTGTCGTAGTTTCCGACATTGAAGATTGTATATCTCTTACTGGAGTCTCATACGTAGGCGTGGTTGTTTTGGTGGCTTTTCTTTTTCTTTCGGTAGCCTTTTTATTCTTATCATTTTGTTGTGTATTTGAGAATTTTAATTCCTTTAAGTTAATAATTTGCTTGTAATCCTTTTCCTTTGTGAGTTTTGATATTATTCGCTTCGTAACATTTTGTTCGGCATGGTTTTGCCATAATTCCTTGAGGAAGGTCCATAGGCTCGGTAATTCATTTAGCAGGGCGTAATTCCCATCATAGAGTTTATTTTTCTTAGAAGTTGCCAAGAGGGAATCTGTAGTATATTTTGCTGTGGTATGTTCTTTTATAGATCCGTCAATACTGCTTAATTCTCTTTTTTTTCTGTTTCCTATATTGTTAGTTCCTAAAGCTTTGTCGATTTCTGCCATTTTCTTGTCAAAATCGTCCACTATGAATTTTGTCTTTAGTTTGGGAAGAATTGGGGGTAGATTTCCTTTACTTTCCTTATGGTTCATGTCTTTTGTGGTCTGCAAGCTTTTATCTGATTTTAAAAATTGGAATATAGAATCCTTTAATTCATTGGTGTTTTTCTCCAGTCTCATTACCTGTTGAAACAGGGTTTCAAACGGTTTAGGATCCAGTTTCATAAATATTTTCCAGGCATTGTGGGCTTGCAAGTAATGAGTTCTCATGTTTGAAGATTATTCCATGTTTTACGATGTCTTGGGCTATAGTTTGGGAAATGAAAATTGTTATGACCTTTGTTATCCACATCCTTTTTTTGCTGTTTCTGGAATTAATATTTCATTAGACATTGTGCAGAAAGACTTCTTATGATTGATTATTGAATGAGGACTCAGATTTTTTATTATTTGTTCTTTCTTTTTTGGGGGGGGGGGGAACAAAATACTGATTTGATATTGTATTTTTAGTATCTTATAATAATCCTTGTGGTTGAAGGAAACAAGGTGATATTAAAACTTGTTGTCATTTAATTTGTTACATTGCTTATGGTTATGCACTGTTGAATCTGAAGCTGGGGGGATAGGTATTTTAATTCCTTCGCGTAAGAATTTTTCCTTCCACGTAATAGGTTGGTTAACTTATTTCGGTTGGCGCAATTTTTTTGATTTTTTAGTTACTTGTGATTTTGCCACATAGGTCTTTATTCTTTTAAATATAATTTCATTTCTCATTGCACGGTATATTGCACTTTTTGGGGTTATATATATACTGCTTATAATATCTTATTTTCTTGGAGGGGGGTCATGCTTACCTTGATATTTTACACAATTTGGATTTGCTTCAATTTTGTAAACCAATTTTTGCTTTCTACATTTGTCAAGGAGTAATAAATCTGTCTGACAAGGACCCTTAACGTACCAGTATCGAATTTTATATTGTTTTTGTAACTTTCCTATTTCATGTTGAACTAAATAAAGGTACTTGCCCTTTCTGCCGTTATATTTTATTCCTAATTTGCCTCTTGCTGGTCTATATTTGGGCGTATTTGCTAGACGTAATCCGAAGATATATGATCCTAAGTTGTATTCCCTTAAGTCGTACTTGACATCCCATTTTTTCGCAAAGACTTCTTCCCTGTTTTATCCACAATAATCATTGCCGCCGAGTATATGACATTTTCTTTAGCATGTTTAATGCATATGAACTCTGTGTCAATAATTGCCTTGGCCATTATTCTGAAATAAAAGGTAGTTTCTATTGATCTTTGTTTAATTTATAATTTTTTCAAGATTGGTTATGATTATGGTACACTCTAGGTCGAAGTCAAAACTACCTTTTCACCGGTATTTCCTCAATACATCGGTTGCTAATTCGTTCGACCATAACTTACTTAAAGCTCCATGTTAACCAATGATGAATATTTACTTTGTGTGAAAAACAAGGCAACTTTAGGTTGAAGTTGAACTACTTTTTCACCGGTGCCACCTTGCACCTGGTTATTTGTGTGTGTTCGAACATAATTTTCATTCCTAAAGTTCCGTACTCTAGTTTAACGACTTTGCGGTCGCTTTATAGTCTTAAAAGTATAAAGATTTTCGGGAAACTACCTTTTTGTCAATATATTGATAATGTATTTAGACCTTGTGATATTTACATTAATCCGTAGCTCCATAAATATTAACACAATACTGGTTTATAATGCACTTTCTTTTTTTTTTATCGATTTTCATAGTTATAACACTTCAGGTAACGTTATAGGGTTCTTTTATCACTCGTTTTAACAAGATTATTTATATATACAGTTTCTCCACTGAGGTTGGGTTTAATTTCAATATGGGTGCATCATCCGCAGTGCCGCCTTTGAATTTGGAGATTTAAGCATATCTGGAAGTCGATAATCTTCCCATGAAGAAAACATTTGGGCTGAGAAATTGAAATTCAAATACTATGTCATTTTTACCGCTTTCAGGTATATTTAGGTACATTAAATACACTAAAAGTAGGTTTGGGAGGTGCAGGCCTTCCAGAGTAGTGGTTATGTCATTCCTTCGCATATTCTGACGAATGACTTTCCGGCACAGCTGAGATAATGACAAGGGGTCATTTATTATTTTTACTACAGAGAAACTTAAATTTACGTGCGATTTGCAACAGCACAATTACTCACGCACGATTATGTCTAATCCAGGGACTATTTTCTTCCAAAATTTTCATCTTCTTGGAAGAAATTCAGGGTTATTTTCTTTATGTCTTTATAATCTCTTGGGGTAACCTGGAAAATTGCGGATCCCATTGAAGGGTTTATCGGATTTAGAAATGTGTTATTTACACAATTGACGTATAAGATTTTAAGAAAGTTTTTCACCTTCTAATATATGTCCTTGGTCGATTAATATAGAAAGAAACTTAATGGGCCAAATTGTAGTTATATTATTATCATCATGATCGTACCAAATATTGTCGGCAATATATTTAGATAATGAGCTATACTTTGTTGCTGGGATATGTTGCACTAAGATTCGGAAGGCCAGATTGGCACTTCGTCTTGTGTGCTCTAGTGTTCGTGTTAGCGCACGTGCACTAAAACTATATAGCACTAGGCTTGCCGTTAATCTTAGGATTATTCTTGGTTCCAACATAGTTTTTTGAGATTTTAGAAGATAGTATAGTTTTGGACAATCAAGATCTTCTGCTGTTCTGATAAGTTCCTCTTCTTTCATTAAGTTGTCGACAAGTCCCCATTCCCTTAATGGAGCATTAATATTGTCTACGCTATGTCTTCTCTTAAGATTCCATAGAATTACATTTCTTCGTCTACGATTATTTAATTGTTCATGGCTTGGGTATTTTATCATTGTTACTTTTTTTGATTATTTTATTGGATCTTAGGTTCAATATAAGCACATATCGTATGGTTGCGTGTTTTAGCGTTTCCCTAAACCAGTGGTTGAAGGTTACTCGCGCACAGTATCTGTAAACGTGATTATATATAAAATTTTTCATTAAATAAGCGATTACTTAGTAAAAATTTTTTTTTTTGTGGTTATGGTGGTTTAAGGTATATTAATGATTATGTAATAATTAAGATAATTAAATAGTTGGCTACGCGGCGCGTCGCTTAACGCTATTGATTTGATAGTTCATTGTAATATGTGCCGTTGACTTGGGCCCCTTTTTTTATTTTTATGTTATTTAATTCTCACTAGTGCCTTTGCATTCCCCTTGGTATAAGTTGTTCTTCGCAGAGGAAATTACTGTTCCAAAAATAGATCCAACGAGTAACAAGATGTCAGGACTGGAAGTAATTTCTGAAGCTTAGCTCCAGAACCAGTCCTCCATGACTAATTCCCAAATTAAGCTCCGAAAACCAATTCTAAAATCATCCATGCTCCGGACTCAATGTCTCATGTATGAGGCTTGTTTGCTTGTTTTCTCCGTAGATTCTTTTGCGTGGTTACTTTTGTTACAGTAAATGTTTGTAGTAGTAAAATCAATGTAGGGTAATTCTTCTGGGTCGCTTTTTTTTATAGATGATTTGATCCCCTCATGAGAGTTCCACTGCCTTGTCAACGTTCTCCTCACGCATCGGAATTTTTGTCCATTTTTTTTTTTTTTTTTTTTTTCCATATTCTTGTATGGTCACTAATATTTTTCACATTTCCTCTAATGGTGGGGGTTAGGTAGGGTAGTTTTTGTTGATCGCATAATTAATTTTTCTAGTTTTTATGGCATTCTTCTTTCTGTTTTAGTTGTATTTCGTAAGAGATACCTTCACTTTGCACGCCTCCCCGAAACAGTCAATAGGTAAAGCTTACAAAGTAAAAGTATTCCCCACGTATCAGACCTCGTCTCCTTTTTCACTTCGTATCCCCTCACAATCACTTTGTCGTCACATTATTTTTCCTATGTTAGGGATGATTTGGGGTAATTCCTGCGGGTCACCTTTTATACAAAAAAAATTTATTGCCACCTTGGGAACGTATAGGGTACTACTACTGATTTTTAGTTAAGGGTCTGCTTCTCCTGCCTTAAGTGTTTTTTTTTTGTTTTTTTTTTCAGAAGAAAAATTTTTTTTTTCATCACCGTGCGAAGCGCATGAAGTATTACCACAACTTTATACAGCACTATTGCTTCGTTTAGTTCCGTCTACTCTGATTAAAATATTATTAATTTATTTATGCAGCTTTCTACATGCTTATTTAAAGGGATTAATTTATTTTATATTAAATGCGACTCCTTCATAATCTGTTGTTTCGGTAGCTATTTACTATTGCTATTTGGTTCAAGTCGAACTGTGTGAAGAGTCACGCTTTGTTATTTATTTAATCCCTTTTAAATTACGCAAGGATAAATTCCCTATTTTACCATACTCTAAAATAATGTTAAATTGGTGGGATACTAAAGTTTGTTAGTCAAAGTAAAATTCCCGCTTGAACGAGTTAAGGGTAGGCTATTTACTTTTCAGGTGTCAACTTATTATTTCCCGTGGCGGTGTTACGCCACGTCACGGAGGCGTTTTTTATTAAATACGGGTTTACCTAAAGAAAGGTTTGATAAGACGTAATAAGTTTAATCTTCCTTGTATTATTTTTTTTTTTAATGAAAATTGAGATATATTTATGTTTTGTAGCGTATTCGCTGAAGTGTAGAAACCGATTTAGTTTAATTTGGGTGCAATAATTCACCACAAGATACAAATTTTTTTTTATCAAAAAGGTATTGGAAATGCTATAGAAAAACATGGGAATCAAATCAAAATGTATTGTCTAAAGCTTGATTGATTTAAGGTTTCTTGAAAACCAGATCATTACACGCAAGGGATTGTCTTATATGGCGGTCTTGTTATATAATAAAATAGATTATTTTCAATCATAATCCTTCTAGGTTGTCGTACGGCATATTATCCCTATTCTGGGGGTGAATAATTAGAAATCGGCGGATTGGCCCGATTTTCGCCTAAAAAGTGCGCAAATAATTACGTTTAGCTGTTTTCTTTTTTTTTTACATTCATTACGTTTCAGCATTTTTTTTTGTGATAGGGGTTGTGCCACATGGCGCAGGTATGGTGTTATCAAGAATTTCACAGGTATATGTTTTATTTTTAAGATGATCCTAAAAGGTATTCGCTGAATAGTCTCTTATCTTTTTTTTTCTTTTTTTTTATCTCGCGGCACTATACGTTATGCCGCGGACGTGCCACACAAGTGAGCTGTGCGACTATAAAAAAAAGGGGGGGGGAACTCGTAATTTTGGTTTAAACATTACCCGTTTCGTCTGTGGTTCCTTTTCTTTGGCATTTTATCGTGTTAATCTTCATTAGGTTTTTCCTCTGTCGGAGCTCGATTTAAAGAGCGGATTTAAAAATTTAGCTTTGATTTACTTTTTGATTTAGGGTTTTTGAAACATTTCCCAGAGCAAAGGGCAGAAGCGCTTTACAGATTTTACAATTTATTCGCTTGCTCTCCTTTACGGCTTAACTTCCGCATAATTATTTTTGAAATTACCCTTGAATTATCCATATATAAGTTCATTATCGCCTCGTCAATTTCAGTTAAGGATACTTGTTCCACAGTGGACAAGACTTAGCTCTTGTAAATATGTGTGACTTGCTATATTATATTCCCTATTCGGGGGAATAGGGATTAACTCTGACTAAAGGCCGTGGCTCGTTCATAAGGTTAGTAAAAATTTATTAAGTATTGTTTGCTGCAGGTATACACGATAATTGTTTTGAAAGAACATTTTTTTTTTTCATTTTATCGCTTTATTATTTGGTTTGTGTGGAAGTTACTAGGCCGCATCAAGGCAGAATTATATTGGTCTTATTTTTAACTAA
Source organism: Artemia sinica (assembly GCA_027921565.1). Taxonomy (NCBI): domain Eukaryota; kingdom Metazoa; phylum Arthropoda; class Branchiopoda; order Anostraca; family Artemiidae; genus Artemia; species Artemia sinica. Next base: position 17,145,103 of record CM051262.1, read on the forward strand.
TTTTTTTGCAAAAGGGTGCTATTATTTTCTTTCTCTTTTTTTTTTTTTTTACTCCAGGGTTAGGCTGAAAGTTGCCTATTTCTCACGGTTCCTTGTATTTTTTTTTTTTTTTTGTTGGCAAATAGATTCTTATTTTGTGAATTTCCTCCTTGGTGACTTATTGATTATCGTTCGTGGCAGAATAAATTTGCCACTGTTAACGAGACTCTAGTTTAATTATACGCCTTGGCATGTTTTATTTTTTTTTGCAATTTCAATATTTTAGGATTCAATTATATATATATATGCATATAGCGTATGGCTAATTCTCGGATTATTGGCGAATGGATTTATTGCAAGATTTGGCGCTTTTTACTATTCTGATCTTGCGGCTCTATATTTTCTTGCTACTGCTTTTTCTAGGAAAAATTTCTAGTTATAATTAATTGGCAGTTTATTTTTTGACGATTGGGTTTCATTCTTCCCTTAGTGGCTGTATGGCAATAACGTCATTATTGTTAACTCAATTACTTATACAATTATAATTACAATTACTTATACAATCACTGGTTTAATTACCTTGGTCGTTGGTTATAGTTTTTGTTCATGGTACCGCTGTTTTGATAGCGAAGCGCTTCTTTGATAGAGGGTCATCATAAGTAGAAGAAAAAAAAGTAAAAAATTAATTAATGCCTCTTTTTTTTGCTTTAGTCCGTCTTACTTGTGTTTCGCAGGTACGTTATTTTACGATTTCGTTAACTAATTGCGTATTTTTTCCTTGATTAAGGAAGGTTTATTTTGTCATTCAGGCTGTTTAGCCTGCATGAATGATACGAAATTAGTTTGTACATTACAGAGATTATTTGTCGAAGCAATATTATTTATGGTGTAACATATTGGGCTCAAAGATATGTTAATTAGTGTTCGATTACGCCATTACAGGAACTAAACTAAACAGATTGTTTAAGTGGTCGATGATAAAAGTCTCCTTTTTTTTTGGTTTTTTTTTTTGTATGTTTTATTTTTGTCTGGGGACACGCCTCCTATTAAGGATTGTATGGCATCTTAACGGGTCAAAATTTATGCACGAGATCGGTATTTAAATTTACAATTTTGGTTTACTTTTCACTTACGGTTATTTTACGTTGAATTTCTGACGATAGTTTCTTTTTGAAAGAGAATTCTATATTTATTTTATATGTTCTTAATTATACTTCATCATTCTATGACCAATGTATGATCAACTATCTGAAAAAGATGTCGAGACTTCTAAAAGAGGAAACAAAAGAGAATCTTTAATTTCTACGAAAGGACTTATCCCTTACTAAAATGTCCTATTTACATTTCTATAGGCTGAAGTCTGCCTATGGAATTTAGTATTTAAAGTTCTGCAATTTTGATTTATCCTTAAGTTCTATAGGGATTTCATATAGGATTTATTTTTACCTTTTTTTTTGCGAAACTATTTTTACGTTTTTTAAGGTTACTAAAATTTTCGTTTTACATCAATTTCTTAGCAATTAATTTCCTTTATTCACTTAGATTTCGGAACGGAACTTTGTATTATTTTATTTATTTTCTGTTATACCAGACCACTCTATGAGCAATATACGACCAAATATATAATTAAGGATATATTTTTTGATATCAATTTTTGATAGCAAGCTATATTATTTTTTTTTTTTATAATCTCATCATTCTTATCAGGACCAATTTTTTTTGCTGCGGGGGTCTTGATATTTGAGAAACATCTTGGTATGGTAAGCTAATTCTTAGTTTTCAGGCGAATAGACTATTAATTATAGGTATGCAATTAACTCAGAGTATACGATATCACACGGGTCAAATATTTTTCTTGTTAATGAAGAAATGAAAAAGTGAAGACGATTAACTCGAGGCCAATATGCTTATGTGATTTGGCTATACTACCGTAAATATTAATGGTCTTAACTATGTTTGGAAATTACGGGCTCTGATTACGATTATGTAAGCCCTTATTTTTGCTGGTTTTTTATTTGGAAGGATACTTCTAATTGCTACTTGCGCTAAAGACCTTTGAGTTTTATTGTAAGAATTGGTTGCTAATCAATTGTGAAAATTGGTTGCAAAAAAAAAATTGTGCAACTTATCTTGCTCGATTTTAGGAAAATAGATTTGTGAAGTCTTGTATATGGGAAAGGACTTAAGGAATAGTAATGACTGCCTTTGTTGTTCCGATTGGTTAAGAATTTTTTTGTCTATACTAACGAAGATTTGCATTACTAATTAAGGGAAAATTAGCGCATTTCCCATTCTTTGTATTTGAGTGGGGGCCAACTAGTACACATGGTGCATGCTAGGGTAACTAAATAATCTTAATGTGATAACTGCGGTTTCTACCGGTATTAAGGGTATTTTTTTTTGTATTAATTGGTTGGTACATGCCCTTTTGAGGTAAAACAAATGAAAACACACGGGGGTAAGGCTGAGGATGGCCAAATTTCGCCGTTTTGGCTTTTGTAATTTTTGGCAATGCATTGGAGTTTGTGGTTTTGTTCGGAGGAACATGTAAGCGATTCTATCAATTTACCATTATTGTTAGTTTGAATTATTTTCGATTGGTCACTTTTTTATGCAGAATTTTCAAATTATCACATGCTTATTTGAGCTAAATCATGCCTCGCGTTATTACTCTCTGACATCTATATATATATGTATATACATAGACATTTAACTAATTAGTAACCATGATAAGCTGCTTGTTATATTACCACTGATTACCTGCTTTTCTAATTGTTTTCTTAGTTGGGTGATTGATACGATAATAACTCGCGTGCATACTTTTTTTGACTAAATACTTTAAGTTGCTTGGTATATTATAGCCTTATCGGCAGGTTTGGGTGCTGGTTATTTCCGATCATCTTCTCTTTCGATTAAATTTAGTACCTTTTTATCGTATTTGATCAGATTTTGTATTATTTGATTCCGTATTTTATTTTTGAGAAAAAAAAAGTATTCTACAATTGATCTTCGAGGGGTAGGATCTATCCTAGTGAACTGTCAGCTTATCGAATATTTAAGTACAAACATCCAAGACTTTGGGGGGGATAGATATTTCGGTGTATCATCCCTCCAAAGGCTTCCCGGATCGACTGCCAAGTTGAGTATTCAGGCGTCAATCTGAATACTATATAGAATCAAAAGTAAAATCTTGCATTATCATGGTTTAAGCTTATAAATTTATTTCTTATGAATGAATTTGTAACATTTGTTTACTTTATTTATTATTTCATTTTTTTGTTAGGAAAACACACTATATTCTTGGCTAGCGGAAATATAGATAATATTTTTTTGTAGTAATATATACATTTTTACCTCTTTCTTTTTAGTTCGACTAATTCCCGGCGTTTGATATTCCTAGTTTTCCGTATCTTCTGGTAGTAATTGCGTATTGGGTATTCCTTGTGATGTAGAGACTTCCGAGGAATCTTGGCCCTTAGTAACGTTCTCTTGTGCGTCAGGGCACTGGGTCCTCATAATTGTATTATTGTCTGTTGGAGGACTCTGTTGATTAGTTTCCGCTTGAGGTTTATAGGGGTGGTGACGAGCCTGATTTGGAATCGCAAAATATGCGGGTTGGGATGGTCCTTCGTTGTAGCTGTTAGTAAGAAGATTTTCTAAATGGGGACTGAGGGGTAGGTCAATTTCAACAGTAAAGTATGTTGCAACCACTTTTTCTAGGTTTGAGCAGAAATCTTTTGTTTCTGAAGTTCTTCTGTAATTTTGACGTGGTTTTCGTTTAGTTGTTTCTCTAAGCTGTTCTGTTGAAGCTGAACTATTTCTTTCTGTGCTTTTAAGTGATCATATTTATCCTGCAAGTCTAGGATCTTTGCTCACTGGGGCGCCAAGGCTTTCTTGGGACTGCCATTGTTGCGAACAAACAGGACTGTTTCTATAATCTTGTACTTTTTTACCAATTTCCTGCATTTTATCGTATAATACTGCAATTTTAGGATCTGGTCGGGATAATTATATCCCTCAGAAAGCGTGGCGTCACTTATAGACTCCATTTCATTTTGGATCTTGGCGGTCTGTTCTTTAATTTTAATAAACTGGGTTTCAATCAACTTATCCATTTGTTTAGCTACTAAAATCTCATTTATTCTTTTGTTCATTCTTTCTTGGGAAGCCTTCACTTCGCTAAGAGATTTAAGTGTGGCTTCTATCATCTTCTCGATTTTAACTCTTTCTGCTACTAATTGTGCCGAGTCATCGAGAAGTTTTGATCGTATTTGAAATAAATGATCCATATTTGTTCTGTCAGTAAGGGGTTGCACTGGGTATTTTTCTTTCAGAGGGGGGGGGGGGGCTTGAACAATTCTTGTTCTTCTTCTATCTTCGGGGTTCTTTTCCAAGCCGAGGTTTAATTTATCTGGAAAAAATTAACTATTGACTTATTTCGACCTTTTATGGGCGACTTTTATTGTGATGTCTTACTCATATGTCCTGGTTTTAAGGTTTTTTTTTTTTTTTTTTTTTTTTTTTTTTTTTTTTTTTTTTTTTTTTTTTTTTTTTTAACTGATCATTCTGATTTAATATTACTTTATAATTTTTTTTGATACTTGTTTCCTAGACCCGTATTTCAATTTGTCCGGTCTCTTGCTAATTCTGCCAGATTTCGTAATAGTTTCCTGTTCGCCTTCTTGTTTTTTATTTTTTTTGATTTTCCCAAAGAGATCAGATCAAATTTCTTATACTGTTTTAGTAGGTATTTTTGACCTTTTAATTTTGCGGCTTTCGCGTGGGCCGCGGCAGAAGCCTGCTTTTGTTTTGGTGCGTTCTGGGGGTAGTCAGGATCTGATCCATCGTCGGACTCATTAGAGCTAGTATCTGAAGATTCATTATTTGGGCTTTCGGGGGCGGTCCTTTGCGATTGAGGAGTGTCTCCTGCCCTTGCTTCATATATCTCGTCTGCTCTGGAGGTTGAGGGTTTATATACTATTCCTCACGCTGAGGTCCTGTTTCGGGGGAGTTAAAGATTCTTGGGAACTCTGGGAGGAGTCAAATACTTTTGGAGAATGTCTCCACTGCTTGAAATGCCATATCTCCGGGGGGTGAGGTGTATTACGTAGCATGGTCTGTTTCCAGGAATGAGATTCTTTGGGTTTTACTTTAGATACTGTTATGTGATGGTACTGTCCCAAGTTTTCATCTTCAGGGTGTTCCTGTGTCCACGGCAAGGTACTTTGCCTTGTTTTTATCGGATAATTAATAATATCCATGGCCTCTCTCAAGCTTTTTGTATTTGTATCCCTAGGAGGGGTCTTCCTCCTTTTTGTACCTGGGGTTTCACGCTCTGTTTAGTTCCTCCTGTAGCGACAGGGGTCTTTCTATTGGGTTGCTGGGGATACCATGTCATCAGGAAATCTTTTAGGGGGACATGGAGTTGAAATTCTATCGGGGAAAAATTGGGTTTTTGGCGACAGCGTATAATCCAATTCTTGCTCCGAGCTTTCTGTGGAGGATCTCTCTGGGCTCTTTGGGGTTCTTGCAGGCATGGGTATTAGGGGTTTTCTTTAGGAATGACTAGATTTTTCATGGCCAAAAATTCTTCAAAATCTTCCTCTCGCTATTGTTTTCAAAATAGTTTTGTTTGAAATTAAAGGGTTTTAGTTCAGATAGCCTGGATTTAGGAAATTGATTTTCCGCGTTTGATGAATCTGAAGAGAGGGTTCGGGTGCCCACTTAACGGGGTACTTGGCACCTTTTATACGGCTTACATTGCTTTGTATGTTCTTCCGTTTTCCTGGATTTATCATTTTAAAAGTAAAATCGTTGTCATATTTTTGATTATTCTGTAGGGTCCTGAATATTTATTGGAAAGTTTTTTGCCTTCCAGTTTAGCTTCATTTTTAGATAGACACGGTCGTCTACCTTAAAATTTATATTCCCTTTGATTTTGGATTCATTCCTCAACTCTTGATTCATTTTACATTTTCTAACTCTTGTCTAACTGTTTTATAGGTTTTTCTCATCTTATTTATAAATTTCTGCTTATAGTCCTCCGTACTATTGTAATATACTGTCTTGATTCTATAATTTCTTGATAAGGTATTTGAAAATCGCGTCCGAATAAAAGAAAAAATGGACTTTCTTTAGTCGCTTCCGAGTACGCCGTATTAATTACATTAGTTAGGTAAGGTAGATATTGATCCCAATCGTTTCGATTGTCCTTTGTATAAATACTCAAGACATTGGAAAATATTTTGTGCCTATTTTCGATTTTTCCATTAGCTTGGGGATGATAGGGAGAGGTTACTAGTTTTTCTATTTTAAGGAAACTCATTAACTCCTTGTTACTTTAGAAACAAAGTTGGATCCATTGTCGCTAATGACCTGTTTAGGAACGCCAAACTTTAAAAATATTTTGCTAAGGCTTTGCTTGTGGCATATGCGCCTTGATTTTTCAATGCTTTGGCAAAAGTGAAGCCGGTAAAATGGTCTATTACTGAAAGAACGCAAGTATGACCTCTATTAGAAACAGGTAATCCTCCACTTGTACCAAAAAGGTCAAATGAAACGATGTCAAAAGGGAACCTTGCTACTGCCACTCTTCCCAAGGGGGGATTGGGTACGTTGTGGATTTTTTCTTAAGTTACAAGCTTCACCTGTACTTATAAAATCTTTGAGTTTTGTTAATGCCGACGGAACATAAAAGTATTGTTTTAGCTTGTGAAATGTCTTGGTTATTCCTAAGTGTCCGCCTATTTCCGAATGGAAGTACTCAAAGGCAGGTATTATTAAGTTTTGGGGGAAGTACTGGGACTATTAAGGTTTGATTTCTATTCGTTTCGCCTGTTACTATCCTGCAAAGGATTTCTTCGTCATGTCATAATAAAAATTGTCTATTTCCCGTCTTAGGGCTTTGAACTTATCAGGGAGGTTATCAGAATTCACAAAGTAATTAATGAGAGTCAAACACATTTCACCCTTAACTTGGTTTCTTTTAATATTGGCTAGGGATAAGGGAATTACTCGTGGTCCTTTTTCTTCTAAAAGGATTTTTGGTATATTCTTCTTTTGTTTTCGTTTACTGGGATTAATGGCATTTATTTGTTTAGTTTCGTTATCTGAAGAGTTATTTTCAGGGTATCTACTTAGGTAATCGCAAGGGGCATTCTGTTGTGACCGGTCACGTGTTCAAATTCGTAATCCAGATCTTGGATTTTCATTATCCATCGCGCTAAAATTCCGGTGGATTCTTGAATGTGCTTAGGTACTGTAAGCTTTTATGGTCCGAGCGCAGTTTAAATTTTCGTCCTACTAAATAATGTCTAAATTTGTCTAAGTGATAAATTATAGATAGTAACTCCAATTGTGTTGCTGAATAGCTACTTTCGCCTTTGGTTAGAGTTCTGCTTGAATAGCATATGACTTTCTCTATATATTGAGGGGGGTCCTGTTGGGGATCGGGGTTGTTTTCCACGGGGATTATTTGGGAAAGGATTGCACCGATACCTAGAGCTGAAGCATCAGTGGTAACCACAAATGTTCCTTTTCAAAGTCTGGTAATGCTAATATTGGTTCAGAAGTAAGAGCTTTCTTGAGAGTGTCTAAAGAAGTTTGAGCTTCCTGAGACCAGGTAACATTTTGGGAATTCCCTTTAGTTAGATCTGTTATGGGTTTTGCGATTTGGGCGTAGTTACGTATAAATTTTCTAAAATACTGGTTAAACCAATAATGCCTCTTAATTGTTTCATAGTTTTTGGCGGCTTAAGATTCTCTACACATTTTATCTTCTCAGGGTCCGGTGATATTTGACCTTGGGTTCTATCAATTCCTAAGAATTTTTATTTCGGATTGAAACAAATTTACTTTTTCCGGTCTACATTTCAAATTACCCTCTCTGAATTTTTCGAAACTTTGGTTAATGTTTTTAAATGATCCTCTGGTGTTTCCTCTCCTACACAAATAACATCATCCACAAAATGGATAATATTTTCTATACCTCGTAATAAGTGTAACAGAGGTCTACATAACGCACTTGAACTTGTTTTGAGTCCAAAGGGTACTCTCAAATATTCATAAGAACCAGATTCCGTCGTTGAAAAGGCCGTTTTATAAACGTCCTCATCTGCTATCTTAACTTGGTGATAACCTTGCGTGAGGTCAAGAGATGTAAAAATCTTATTTTTGGTGAAATGGAATCTAGGATTTCATCAATTCGGGGCAGGGGAAATTTGTCACTTACTACTTGCTTATTTAAGGCTCTATAATCTACTACAAGTCTAAGATCCTTGTTCTTTTTTGGTACTAGTATAACGGGGGCAGAATACGGGCTTATACTCGGCCCTATTATATTATTTCTTTCTAACTCGCGGATTTTATTTTTTAACCAGCCTTTATAGGGGATGGGGGATGCGATAGGGTTGTTTAGCTACAGGTAAACCCTGTGTTTTGGATAGAGTGTTGATAAAATGGTATCAACCCGATGTCTTCCTCACATGTAGAAAAAATATCTCTAAAATTCCAAAGCAATTCACATAACTTTTCTTTAATTGCATATCTTGGATATGATTTAATTTGAATTTTTCGAAAATCGGGGTTTTGTCAAGGGGTATCTATTCTTTGGATTGCTAGTTCCAATGTTATTAACTAAGCTTTCCTTGGAGTCTCTCCATTTGTTTAGCTCATGTTCAGAAATAACTTGTATTTCAACGAGACATGTTCCTTTTTTCAATGTAATCATATCGTTTTCATGCGTGTTAGTTAACCAAATAAAACCTTCACCTTTTTCATATGAAATGATCTGTTCTTCACAAAACAGATTTTCTGGAATTTCTTTACACGGGGATGCGAACCAAATTTCGGAATTGTCATTTACAGGGGTGACCATTTGAGAGATTTGTACTCTTTGTATAGTATTTGGGGGGATTTTTGTTTACGTACCGTGAACCCATAATATTTCTCTTCCGAGTTATTTTTTATTAAATTGAGGTTGGCGCTTGGTTGCGTCAAGTCTTCCGCTTTCGGGGTTGGTTGTAGGGGGTGATTCCAAGTCCTGTCCCCTTACAATATTACTTGGATTTATTATTTCTTTCCACAATTCAGCTATTTTCTTTATCTCTTTTTGTCTAAAACTCCTGCATTTTTTTCCTATTTTTTACTTTTACTGACTCGATCCATTTGCTGTTTGATTTTCTTTCTCGTCCCGTGGGAGAAAAATGACGTGTTTTGAGATACAAAAGATTTGATTCTATTCACTGTTGCTTCCCCTCTCTCCACGCGTTGGAGAACTGGATCGCATGGATACACAAGTCTGTTATTTGCTGTATCTAATAACACCTTATTAGATTTTAAAAAAATTAGCACAATTATAGCTTCATATGGGAAATTTTTGCAGATTATGAAGTTTGTAGGAAAGATTTTATTATCTTTTGTCACACATCTAAACGTATGGAGCCTATAGCCTCCAGCCTATGACCTGTGACACTAGTTAAACTGGGAATATTGAAATTTTTCCGTCGCTTAATATATATTGGGAGTCTATTAAATATATTCGAATTTATTATGTTGACAGATGCACCTGAATCTATCAACACTTTGAAGTTAATACTAGCAACACTAAAATTATTCAATATAGGTAGTATATCATTATTATCACTAAAAGAAGGTACAATTATTGGGTGGGACCTATAAAAAATACTGGCCTCCAGGGTCCCAGTTAATTTTCTTGGGGGCCTAATTCGTTTCCCTGTGGCGCTTATTTGATGAGTTGGGGTTTGACATTGGGGTTCGGTGGGAATTTCACATTCTAGTGAAGTTCCAAGTTGGTTGACATTTGATTGTCTTGTTTGCCACGTATTATGCGTGGGTTAAAGTTTCTCGTGCCGACGGCTCGCGGCATTTGTTCATTTTGTATTGACGAAAAAATTTCTTACGTTTCCCGTCGGAAACAAATATCCTCTGTTATCGGTTGTATTTCTGTTGAATCTAGTGGATACACTGTTCGTGTGAATTAAATTGGTACATGTTTTGTCGCGTATTTGGGTTAGGGAATCGATAATTATTTTGTCGGTTGGGGGAAGGATTTGTATAGGTTTGGGGATTTGTTATATTGGGAAGGATTCGTTTGTACAAATCCTTGTTGGTACGAGTTGCGGTACGAGGGGAGACGTGGGGGGTTATTTCTATAGCTTCCTGACCCATTGGCATTTGAGTTTGTTCTCCCGAACAAACGGTTATTAAAATTAGGGGTTGCTGGTGTGAAGTTATTTCTAGTACGGCATTCCCTGGCAATATGTCCTTGTTTATTACATGCATAGCATATAATTGGAGGGTTCTGTGCGTTGTTTGTCGTATTCGTGGGGTACAAAACGTACCATTCTTTGCCTCGTAGGGGTTGGAGATCTATTTTGGTTTGGTTTGGGTGAGTTTTCTCTTGGAAAGAAATTTGGGGAAATTGCTCGTGATCGTCCCGGAGTTGAATTTTCTACGTTATTTATTCTTGACTTATTGTGGTTTGCCACAATTGAGTCAATTTCAATCATTCTTTCTACTTCCTGAATTGCTAGTTCTAACGTTTGAATATTTTTTGATATCAACATTCGGTACAGTTTGAGGCTTAATCCTTGCATGAAAGCATTAAGTACGATTTTATCGTATAAAGGGCCCGATTCTTTTCCATATTCTGCCTCAAATGGATACGATTACCTTGTGTAGGTATTCCCTAACATTTTGTGTTTCGTCAAAACCTACCATACCATGCTTCAATTTATGTGTTGAACTAGTTTCAACAAATCTTTCTCGGAACGCTTTTAGCAATTTTTCGATTGAGTTTATTGGGAGGTTGTTATCTTCCCCTATCGTTTGTTCTATTGTTTCAGGAATGTTAATGTCTTTCCCTTAAGTCTCATTAACAACATGTTTACTAATAGAATTACATTTAATAGAATTTACATATAAGAACATATATAAATACCCTATTAATTTATTTACCCTAACGTTAACTGTTAGGGTAAATAAATTAGTAGGGTATTTATGAATATATTAAATTTTAAACCCTCTGTAGAGGGTTGTATTAAATGAGATAATGATTATATTTACCCTGGAACAACAAAATCTTCCAGGGGTAAATATAATCAATATCTCTGTATTATTATAGAAACCCTCTACAGAGGGTTTAAATAAAATTAATATTTATATAAATGATATAAATAATTTACATTTTTTTTTCTCTTGGTCCTTAACAAGTTATCTTCTAGGATCTTTATTGTTATTAATGGTTTGTGTTATGTTTTTATTCGAATAAATTGAATTGAATTGAATTGAATGATTTTAAGTCCGTTGGGGTTATTTCCACGAATTGGTTTAATTGAATAACAAATTCGTCTACGTCTGCGTCACCGTTATATGAAGGAAGCGATTTTGAAATTTCCACTGTTTTGGCAATGAGTTTTTGCTTTAATAATTGTTCGTTTTGATCCAACGACATTTTGGGTTTTTTTTTTTGTTGATGGTTTAAAATTCGATACTGGTTTTTAATTGTTTTATACTATTTAAAATTGATAATTTTTTTTTATTACATGTACTTTCTTTTGCTACTATTTCCAGGGGATTTAGGCCCTAAAAAAATATTACACTTGAAACTATGTAAACAAAATTACACTTAAATCATGCAAAGAGAAAGAAAAAAAAATTTCTTGCTGGTAATATTTCTCAACGATTTTCCCTTTTTTTTATTTTTCAATGTTGTCCTTGTGTTTTTGCTCCTTTAAACCGACCGCGCCAATTCTAACGGGGGGATTTCTTTTAATAAATTCGATGTCTTAGCTTGGTTGGTTAAAGCTAATTCTAATGGGGGGGTTTCAAAACGACTAATTCTTATATCTTTTTTTTGAGGTTTCCCAATGGAGAATTACCTATTAATTTATTCAATAGGAAATTTAGTTAAGCTCTTGGTTAGCGGTCAGCGAGTGGCTTACCTGAGTGGAGGCTGAACTTCTAGAGTGGGGAGCTTAAACTAGGAGTACATGTAGGGAGCTTATATTAACGACCATACTGAGTCGACATCAGATTGATGAGTTCAGTTTCCCTTTAGGAGCGAGTGGAGCCACAAGGACTAACAAGTTTGAGAAATATTAACACAAGAGAATAAAATAAAATAGTAAAGCATTTATTGTTACTTACATAATAGTCGCAGAGTTCTAGATTGTATCAACAAGTTAGTAACACAGGTCACTAGTACGAATTGTAAACTGAGACGAAATACATCAAAGTTTTATACACTGCAAAAGTTAGTTACAACACCCTCATGTAAAAAAACTATCCTGAACTAAAAACTGCAAAAAAAGACTCCCAAAAGACTCCATTCAAAAAAACTGACTCGAATTTGGTAAGTTCTAACTATCTATCCTCTGCGCTTTTGCCGGAGGTTACGTTTAGGCGTTGCTAAAAGTATATTTTTTCAGTCCTTACTGGCTGCACTGTTTGTCCTACATTCCTATTGGACAGGTTTGCACCAATGGGCTGCTTGGGTTTAATTAAAATTTATGACTTTTAATACTTCACTCTGGAATTTTTTCTAGCAACTAAAAATTCTACACTGCAATATTTTGCTAGCAGGGGATCGCTTAATTTGTGACTTTTAAGATATCACTTTGGAATTTTTTCGAAATCCCAAAGTTTTATATTATAACATTTTTCCAGCGGGGTGTCGCTTAATTTTCAGAGGACTTATATTTCATTTCTTTGAAAATTGGTAAAGGATAGTACAATTTAATTTCATTAAGATACCCAGATTTAAACTTAGTCTCCAGAACAATGCAATTAGCTTAAGCAAGTATTTTGCATCTCGAGTGACTATATTTTTTTGCATTGTAAATCTTACTTTCTTGTCAGTTTGGTATTTTCGAACTGTTCCCATTCGAACACAGGTGTTAGTCACCTGTCGTATAAGATTTGGTCAAGCTAATATTTATTGGATACTCTGGAGACGGGGAGTCGGATTTACTTATTACATTTTCTGTGGGAAAGAATTTTTGTTTAATTAACTACGTTTATTTCAGTATTTTAAATTGAACGCTTGATATTTGTTTGATTTGTAGGTTACTTGAATTTTCCGATCTACATTCTTTGGTGATGTTACTTTATTGGGGTAACTTTAATTGGGGAATTTTGATGTATATTTTTTTGAGAACTATCCCATTACACTTTTAGGATAAAACTCTTAAATAAAAAGAACAATTAAATTGTATGTAAAATGAAACAAAATACAGTGAATTTTAAACGACAAGGATTCCTGGCAAAGGGATCAATTATAATAAATCAATAATGTATTTAATTATTATCTGTTTAATTTTCTAGAAAATCGAACTAAAACCAAAATTACCCAACGATTTATTGCTTCGGTATATTATACCAGACATAGACCTGTCCTTATGCAATTTCCTTCTCCTTAGAATAGTTTACAGAAAGAGTAGAGATGCTCAAAAATTATCCTGCCTGCATAGCTACCTCGTTTTGATTTTATAACGGCCATGGAAAAATGTATCTCTCATAACAGGACAATTCTTCCCCTCGAACTTAAATCCCTTATGTATTCAGACATTAAAGAAATAGAATAGCAAAAGAAAAACAAAGTTTAAACTTACTACCCAGCTGTCAAATTAACCTTCTCTCTTTATAGTTCTTTTCAACTAAATAAATTGATCAGGTTCAAAAAAAGTTTCGTCACAAGAGAATCTTATCAAATAGTTTTGTTATAATAAAAACTCGAAGTACAAAGTGACTTGGGGCTAAATCACCAAAACCTAAAATAGAATTCTCATGACAATTGCTACACCGGCAGTATTGGCTTTTATTCTGATTCTAAATATATAAAACTATTTCAGTTTATTTGGGTGGTTACCCACCCAAAACCAACAATCTGGGAAAATTTGGCGGATTTTTGAAAAAAAGAAAAAACACCACCGAAAAAGGAAGCGATCTTATTGAAAATCACTTTATTAAATACATCATATCAGAGAACCCTACCATAGAGGTTTCAAGCTCCAATCTTCAAAATGTGAAATTTTGCTGTTTTTTTTCAGAAGAAACATTGTCGATGTATGTTTATTTGTTTTGCTTTTTCCCAGGGGTTATTGTATCAAACCGAAGGTTTGATACAAATAAAATTGGGAGGAAGCTCATTTAAAACGTAAATTTAAAGTTCTTGATTAAGTGATCAGACAGATTGGGCCAGGGGCAGTTTTCCTGCTATTTTAGGGCACCAAAAGAGGAAGAAGTTGCAATTAATTTATAAGATTCTGATAAGTCAATTGATTTAAGAGCATAAATAATTTTATTTTAGGCCTCCCAGTTGCAAAAGAAGTAATGCACACGGTGGCAGTGCTGGGTTCAACCAAGTTGATTCGTTTTATTTATAATGAAATTAGGATACGTTTGGTGATCTGTAATTTTCGTATCAGCTCTAACGAGTTGGGAGGGGTGAGCCATTCTTTGGTTGGGGTAGATTCCTGAAAAATCACAATTTAATGGTGAAACTGGTTACTCTTCGTAAGGCTTCAGATAAATGCTGAATGAGGTAGGGGGACATTTTAAATAATCTTTGGGCTATTTGGAAAAAATGGCGATCTCAAAATTTTGATTGCATACATTCTTGGAAAAGAAGACTGGGGGGAGTAGTTGCCCTCCGATCCCTTCTGACTCTCAAAAAGGGCACTAGATCTTCTAATTTTCAGTCAAATGAACTCTACGAAATATATACGACCACCCCTTCCATAAACACCTTATATGTTAACAATGGGCAACTAGAATAGTTTGTAGCACTTTCTCTAAGGGTTTGGGGGTGGAGGGGGGAGGGTTGACATCCCCAAAGAGATAATAATTGGAACTTTCAACATTGCTGAACAATATAGCTATCTTAAAATCTTGGTAGGATGTATTTGGAAAAACGATGGTCATTCAATCTCTTGGCTAACAACAAAACTCGCCCTATTAATATTACTGGAATGTTGTGTCCAGTTATTAAACACAGAAAATGATGGCTATTGACTCTTCTGGAGTTCCCCAGCTGTTTTTTTTTCATTGTTCCCGCAGGATAATTACTTATTTAGTTCATAGTGGATATTTAGTGCTAAGTGACGCGTGCTTTCTTGTAAAGTGTCTTTCTAAATTTGACTTCTAGTTATATGTAAATTTCCCCTTACAAATAAGATGTGTCACCATTCAAGTTTTGAATAAACACAAAATTCTCGGTCCACTCAACTTTAAAATCGATTACAAATTTTGTACTAGAATTACAAACAAGCATAGCAAGTGTAATTAAATTTTATAAAATACGTGAAATAGGTGCTGCTCGATCCAAAATACAAATATGAACTGGATTTATTAGGAGTTTCAAAAACTCATATCCCAGGGGTAGGAAGCATGAAATTAGGTGATATAGAATTTGTTTACTCAGGCAGGAAGGATGGGGGTACATAGACAGGGAGTAGGGCTGATGATGAATAAGTAAGCTGCTAAGGCTGGGAAAGCATTAATAATAGAATACTAATTGCTCATTTTATGACTAGAAAGTTCAGGGTATCAGTTATAGTAGTATACACCCCTGTAGAACCGACTGACGGAAATGCTAGTGACTCAGATGAATTTTACTTACAGTTACAGGAGCAAATAGACAAGGTCCCAGGTAGAAATATGATGTCATTACTGGTAGACTTTAACGCCCAGGTTGTAGAAAAAGGGATAGATGGTATCCCAGCCTAGCTAAATTTGGTGTAGGAAAAGAAAACAGTAATGGATACAGACTTTTGTAATTTTGTAGGTATAACAATCTAGTTATAACTAATACCGTGTTTGGTCATAAAACGGCTCATAAGTAACACGGTATTCACGTGATGGTAAGACAGCAAAGCTTATTGATTATATTATAGTAAACCGAAGACTGGCAGGATCCTTACAGGATACTACGGTATATAGGAGTGCTGTTATTGATGTTAAAAGTAAATATCACCATATAGTGGTGTCAAGGGTTAATTTAAGCTGAAATATCGGAAGGAGAAATACCTCCCGGGAAGTTATGATGTTGGTAGACTCTAGGATGAGAATTTGAGAGAAACTTTCCAGGAACAGTTGAATACTAAATTTGAGAGTTTGAAATTTGATAATGTGGAAGATGGTTGGAATAATATTAGAAATATATTTTGTGAGGTTGCGGAAGGTGTATTAGGGAAGAAAGCTAGAACTGCAGCTAAGAATATTAGTGAAAAAGCTTTATGTTTAATAGAAAGGAGAAAGGGCTTGTACAAGAATTATCTAAGTGATAGATCGTATGAAAACAAAATAAATGTAAAAAAATGAAAGAAAGCATTAAAATATGAAAACTAAGGAGGTGTGAAGCTGAGGCCATGGATAAAATTACTGAGAATTTGGAAGATGCAGTTAGACGGAATAATAGTAAAATATTGTACTGGCACGTTAACAAATTGAGAGGGAGTATTCAATCCGGACTTGTCCCAGTGAAAGATAGGAATGGGGTCGCAATTAGCGAAAAGGAAAAAACTAAAGAGAGATGGGCCGAACATTTTGAGAATTTGCTTAACCAAGATAGAGTTGCAGGAAAAACTATAGAGGAAAAATGAAAACTTTGTGATATCTTTGATGTGAAGGAAGATTTGTTTTGTGAGGAGGAATTAGAAACAGTTCTAAAAGGATTAAAGAATAATAAGGCTCCAGGTGCTGATAGGGTGGTAAATGATTTTCTTAAATATGGTGGCTCTGAGGTTAGAAATAAGTTATTGAAGATTATGAATATGATTTTTGAAAAAGGGGAAGTACATAACGATTTTAGGAAAACCTTAATTAAGCCCCTTTATGAGAAACGTGATGAAAATGAGAGTGGTAATTATCGATGCATTAGTCTGGTCTCTGTAGGTAGCAAATTACTTAGTAATATGATACTTTTTAGACTGAGAGATGCTGTAGACAAAGTTTTAAGAGAAGAGCAGTGTGGTTTTTTAGAAAAGGTAGAGGATGTGTCAAACCAAATTTTCACTCTTAGGCTAATAATTGAGAAGTGCCTGAGTTTTCAAACACCTTTGGTCCTCAGTTTTATAGATATGAGCAAGCGTTTGACTCTGTTGATAGAAGAGCTTTAGTAAAGGTTTTATCCTTGTACGGTATACCAGACAAATACATTAAAGTGATTAGTGCTATGTAGGAGAATAACACTGGTACGGTTAAGGTAGGAAATGAGGTTAGCAGCTGGTTTTGTATTAAATCAGGAGTTAAGCAGGGTTGTGTTCTATCCCTCCTTATATGGATTATTTTGATGGACTTTGTTTTAAGGAGCACAGGAAAGGCAATGAGAGACCACTGAATCACATGGGGAGGAAAAAGTCTCCTGGACATGGATTATGCTGATGATTTAAGCATCCTAGATGAAAGTGTGAGCAAAATGAATGAAGTTTTAGAGGTTTTGCGAATTCAGGGTGCTAGAATTGGTTTGAAAATTAATGTTAGGAAGACTAAGTCACTAAGGCTAGGAATAAGTGAAGATGAAAAGGTGACGTTTGGTAATGAAAAGATTGATCAGGTGGGCAGCTTCACTTACCTTGGTAGTATTATTAGTAAAGAAGATAGTGGGAGCAGTGAAGATGTTAGAAAAGCCAAGGCTCAGGGTGTTTTTACACAGTTAAAATAGTCTGGAAGAATAGGAAGAATAAGTCTGCAAACCAAGATAAAAATATTAGAAGCTACAGTGATGACAGTGGTCAAATATGGCTCTGAAGCGTGGACGCTCCGAAAAGCGGATTTGTTTTGTGAGGAGGAATTAGAAACAGTTCTAAAAGGATTAAAGAATAATAAGGCTCCAGGTGCTGATAGGGTGGTAAATGATTTTCTTAAATATGGTGGCTCTGAGGTTAGAAATAAGTTATTGAAGATTATGAATATGATTTTTGAAAAAGGGGAAGTACATAACGATTTTAGGAAAACCTTAATTAAGCCCCTTTATGAGAAAAC
The DNA here is from genome assembly GCA_027921565.1 of Artemia sinica. Lineage (NCBI taxonomy): Eukaryota > Metazoa > Arthropoda > Branchiopoda > Anostraca > Artemiidae > Artemia > Artemia sinica. The sequence goes on from CM051262.1 coordinate 17,163,085, forward strand.
GTGATGAAAATGAGAGTGGTAATTATCGATGCATTAGTCTGGTCTCTGTAGGTAGCAAATTACTTAGTAATATGATACTTTTTAGACTGAGAGATGCTGTAGACAAAGTTTTAAGAGAAGAGCAGTGTGGTTTTAGAAAAGGTAGAGGATGTGTCAACCAAATTTTCACTCTTAGGCTAATAATTGAGAAGTGCCTGAGTTTTCAAACACCTTTGGTCCTCAGTTTTATAGATTATGAGCAAGCGTTTGACTCTGTTGATAGAAGAGCTTTAGTAAAGGTTTTATCCTTGTACGGTATACCAGACAAATACATTAAAGTGATTAGTGCTATGTAGGAGAATAACACTGGTACGGTTAAGGTAGGAAATGAGGTTAGCAGCTGGTTTTGTATTAAATCAGGAGTTAAGCAGGTTGTGTTCTATCCCTCCTTATATGGATTATTTTGATGGACTTTGTTTTAAGGAGCACAGGAAAGGCAATGAGAGACCACTGAATCACATGGGGAGGAAAAAGTCTCCTGGACATGGATTATGCTGATGATTTAAGCATCCTAGATGAAAGTGTGAGCAAAATGAATGAAGTTTTAGAGGTTTTTGCGAATTCAGGGTGCTAGAATTGGTTTGAAAATTAATGTTAGGAAGACTAAGTCACTAAGGCTAGGAATAAGTGAAGATGAAAAGGTGACGTTTGGTAATGAAAAGATTGATCAGGTGGGCAGCTTCACTTACCTTGGTAGTATTATTAGTAAAGATAGTGGGAGCAGTGAAGATGTTAGAAAAGCCAAGGCTCAGGGTGTTTTTTCACAGTTAAAATAGTCTGGAAGAATAGGAAGAATAAGTCTGCAAACCAAGATAAAAATATTAGAAGCTACAGTGATGACAGTGGTCAAATATGGCTCTGAAGCGTGGACGCTCCGAAAAGCGGATGAAGATTTGCTAGATGTTTTCCAGAGAAATTGCTTAAGGATTGCTCTGGGTACATGGCTGAGTGACCGTATTTTGAACAATAGGCTATACAAAAACTGTGGTTCAATACCGCTCTCTAGGGGTATAATGAAAGAAAGGTTGTGGTGGTTAGGGCACTTTGTGCGAATGAAGGTTGACAGATTGCCAAAGATTGTTCTTTTCGGCCAACCATCTAGGGCTAAACGGAAGGCAGGTCGTCCCCGTCTGGGGTGGGAGGACGTCATAAGGAGGGATTTTAAAGAAATAGGAACTTCGTGGGCGGGTGTAAAAAGGGAGGCTTTGAATAGATTGGGATGGAGGAGAAGCGTGCTTAGCTGTGTTTGCCTTGGGTGGCTTGGTGCTGCGGTGAGTTGTTAGTAATAGTAGTAGTAGTAAGATTTTAAGAAAGCTATAATGTTCAGCAATGTTGAAAGTTCTATTTATTATTTCTTTGGGGATGTCCACCCCTCTCCCCCCCCCCCCACAACTGTTAGGGAAAGGGCTAAAAACCATTCTAGCTGCCCGTTGTTAACATATAAGCTGTTTATGGAAGGGGTGGTCGTATATATTTTGTAGAGTTCAAGATCTAGTGCCCTTTTTGAGAGTCAAAAGGGATTGGAGGGCAACTACTCCCCCCCCAATCTTCTTTTTCCCGAATGTATCCAATCCAAATTTTGAGATAGCCATTTTTTCCAAAACAGCCCAAAGATGATTTAAAATGTCCTTCTCCCTCATTCAGCATTTATCTGAAGCCTTACGAAGAGTAACCAGTTTCTCCATTAAAATGTACTTTTTGAGGAATCTACCCCAACCGAAGAATGTCTCACCCCTCCCCCCTCATTATAGCTGATACGCAATTACAGATCACCAAACGTATCCTAATTTCATTATCAATAAAGCGAATCAACTTGGTTGAATCCAGCACTGCCAGCGTGTGGCATTACTTCTTTTGCAATTGGGAGGCCTAAAATATAATTATTTATACTATTGAATCTGTTGGCTTCTCAGAATTTAAATTAATTGCAAATTTGTCCTCTTCCGGTAAAGTCATAGTTTGGTGCCCTAAAATAGCAGGAAAACTGCAGCTGGCCCAATCTATCTGATCACTTAATCAAGAGCTTTAGATTTACGTTTAAATGAGCTCCCAGTAGAATGCTTATATTGAATTTGCTTCGGTATATAGCAATTCCCATGTTATTTGCTCACTTTACGTTCCATGGCACCTTTCCATGGCAGATTACCAGACTGATTATTGCTATTGTTGTCAATTGCATATGGAGTTATACAAAACCTACCAGACCGCTTTTTTGGTCAACCAGACAGCTTTCTTTGCCAACCAGACAGGTTTCTGGGCCGACCAGACAGGTTTCTGGGCCAACTCTAAGTCTCTGGGCCTTTACCTTTCATGGCACCTTTCCAAGGCTGATTACCAGACTGGTTATTTGGCAGTGTATAATGTAGTCAAACATATTTTGAGAGTATGGTCGTAATAATATAATTTAAGCAGACAGGTTTTTTTCTGTTTTTGATAAGAATTGCACAATGAATGTACATCGTGAGTTCGCGTGCATATTTTTCTTAAAACTGGTATGTTTAAAGTAGTCAAACATGTTTTGGGAGCACGCACGAAATTATGTTACTCAGCATCCGTTTTTTTATTCCTCCTTGAAATTGTGTATAAAAATCTTCATGCACTACAATTTAATTTCCATTATGTTTTAAAATATCGTACATAGTACTCTGAATATTATTATTAACTTTGAAACAATGGATTCGTCAATTGTCAATATGAGTACAGCTTATGAAATTTCTTAATTTATTTCCAGATAAAAAGCATTTACTAGTAAATTCAAATTTCAGGGGGACTTAGCCCCCCTCCCCCAACCCCAACAATAAAAACCCATACAATAGTATACTCGTTAGAAAACTCAAAGTACACTTTTTTCCTCTATGTAAACAAAAACCACCCCCACCCTGCTCTGTAGAAATAGTTATTTTGTTCATAAAATGTCCTTTTTTCCAGTTATCAAAAATCTTTTTCCGATCTAAATAGAAGCATCTGTGTTGCAACAAACGGTCCCTTTTAGAGAACAGGCTTCGCATGCTCATGTTATCACAGACATTAAAACCATATGTGTTTATAATTACAGAAAAAGGGTCCTTTTTTGGAACCAAACTTCAAAACGTGTCCTATCTGAAAACAAAAGCTTGGTGATTAAGACTGGGGCTTTGTCTAATTCTAGCCAGAAACTCAGAATTGATAGGGGGCAAGATGGAACGATGTCACATTCTTTGTGTTTTTTTCTTTACTTGGTGGTCATTCAAAAAGCGAGGATTTCTGTTAAATAAAAAATTCTTATACATTTTAGAATAGCTTTACGGAGTTTGAGAGACTCTGTTGTTTTATTCTGTGTGATTTTTTCTTTACTTGGTGGCCATCCAAAAAGCGATGATTTCTGTTAAATAAATAATTCTTATACATTTTAAAATAGCTCTACGGGGTTGAGAGCTTTACTGTTGTTTTGTTCTGTTTTATTCTAAAGTGCTAATACATAGAGTGCTACAAACACCAGAATAAACTTTAGAGGGCAGTTTATCTGTAAAAGAGGGCTTATTATTTCCTTATTAAATTTTTCTTCTTTTTTAAGAATGTGGAGGTGGATTCATACAATTACTCTCTCCCCGAAAAGAGACCAGGATGGAGTGATATCACATCGATGCGAGCTGCAAGACCATCCATCATCAGATATGCTAGCTCC
>CM051262.1:17169287-17181787 GCA_027921565.1 Artemia sinica
ATCCATTCATTTTCTAGTTTCAGAGGGAAGCTGTGAAAACTTCTGCCTTCCCTGGTCCGGGACTTCAAAGTATCATGGGTAATTGTCCCCTCTCACCGGATGATGTTAGTGAATGTATGTCATTTAATATCCCCCTGGATTTTCAATTTACAGCTGAAGAAAATGGAAAGTCTTATGCAAATCGTTGGACCTAATGTTCCCGGGGATATTTTTGACGATAGTTTTATAATTAGTGAATTGAGTCCTGTGCAAATAGGTGCAGGACATGAAAATAGTGTCATATCCTCGGAACTACGTGGATTTTATTTGTTAGCGTCTGCTCTAGGTCACTTACAAACATATAGGGTAGATTTTAACCCTCCCAAGGAAAACGTGATTGACGGGAGCGTTATTTTAACAGACCTGTAAATGTTCTCCATAGCTACATCGACCGAATTCGAGCACTTATTGAGATTCAGATCAGAAATGGGGGGGGGGTCAAGGGGGGATTAAAGCATCAGTAAATCAAAAAGTTTATTTACAAAAGGGGACATCTGGGGAAATTTTTTATTTTCATTTTTCAACTGGCAATCAACCTTTTTACTCTGGTCTAAATGAATTTGAGGACAATTTTTTCAACTGGGTAAATAAATTAATTTCAACTTTGGACCCGTTTAACGAGAGGGGAAGCGGGTCCACAATTTTATACATTGAACACATGGATCTGAATCTCAGTAGATTAAAAAAAGCTTTATTTTAAGGGGAGGGCGGGGTAGAAGAATAAAATGCCACCCAGATTTGTTGGCTACAGGAGGAGTTCAGGGTTTTGATTTTGAAACGGGGCTACAATGCTTTAAATATGCATTTTTAGCAGCAGCCCATAAAACATTAAAAAAAGATTCATCAATGAAAAATCTCGACGGACTTGCTCGTAACGGTGGAGAAAATTTCCCTAAAGTAAATTTTGATTGTTTAGAGGGGAAGTATCCGGTGTCCTTGAATGAAATAATCATATTTGAAAAAGCAAATGAAAATCTTGGTTGGGGGTGGTTGTTCTCCAGTATGACACGGAATTTGTAAATGGGGGAAAGAAACCAAATAAAAAAGGGGTTTGTATTCAGTTAGGACACCGATGGTAGTTAATGTTAAAAATTGGGTTTGGGTTATTTACGAGCCCCCCAAAGATGTAAATTCCTATGGTTATTTTTTCCCCGTTACAGCAATAAGTTAACTCTTATCCCAAAGCAAGAACAAAGGAGAATGTCTCTATTGCCCCATGTGCCTTTCCTCATTTATATATGAGCGAACATTCTTGGATCACATGAGGCATTGCAAAATTCATGGCAATCAACGAATAGAAATGCCGGAAGAAGGCAAAAAATGCTTTACAATTTAAAAATTTTCAAAATTCCCTGCTACAAGCTGATAAAGTATCTTTAGACTGTGAATCAAGACTGGTGGAGGTATCAGACCCATCAAGGACAAATCTAGTCAAGGAACACAAACTAGTTGCGTGTTCCTTTGCGCATGCCCGTCGCGATTCCAATAATAAAATTCAGTTGGAAGAGTTTTTTTTGGATATGGATGATGAGGGTAGCATAGAAAAGTTATTGATATCTTTAATAAAAACAGCAAACGCTGCAATTTCACGATTGCGTCGCACCAACTACCCAATGACATTATCAGATAAGGAGCAACTGGCACAAGAAAAGGGGAAAATTTGTTGGGTTTGTAGAGGTGTTCTTGCCCCAAAAGACGCTGTCCAGGATCATAATCACCTTATTGACCCCAATTCAACAGGAAAAAAGTAACTTTCGGGGGTGGGCTCGCAATTCATGTAATTTAAAAATTAAACAACAATTCTTTCTTCCGGTTTTTATACATAACTCTAACTACGATCTGAAGTATGTGCTACCAGCAATGGCACATCTTCAAAGAAATGGAACAGTGGATGATGCATGGGTGATAGACAGCTTTTCCTACAAAATCATTCCTAAATCATCGGAAAAGTTGCTTGTTTTGGAACTTATGTGGAGATATGTTGAAGACGAAATTGAGTACACGAACAAAATTCGCTTTTTAGATTCCTACAGTTTTTTCCAAAAATCATTGAGCGAATTAATTCAAGTGAAGAAAAACGATGACGGCTGCAACGCTTTCCCCCTTCTCAAGCAACAATTTCCAAATGATTTATATGATTTGTTGACGGTCAAGGGCATATATCCTTATGATTGTTATTGTTCAATGTCAAGATTCGCCGAGGAAAAACTATTCCTTCGATTGAATCGATTTACAACAGTCTACACGATCGTAGGTGCATCCCTGATGAATACAGTTTTGCTAAAAAAGTGTGGGCAGAGGGAGGGTGTAAAAATGGGTTTGACTACTGCAAGCTGTATTTGTCGAGTGATGAGTTAACTTTGTTAGACATTATGTGTTAAAATACGGACAAAATCTATGGGGAATTTAATCTTGATTTGGGCTATTATTTTTCATCTCCTCATCTGGTGATGGACCTCATCCTAAAAATTACTGGGGAAAAAAATTGGACTAATCACTGACATTGATCAGCACCTGTTCATCGAAAGGTCAATGAGGGGAGGATTTGTTTTTCACGGGGATCGAATCTTGGAAACTGATCCAACTGGAGAGAAGACGGGGACAAAATCGGATGCAGTTTTCCTTGATATGAATTCTCTCTACCCCTCGGCCATTTCCCATTATGCGCTACCTTGCGATGACGAGGAGAACGGACCGGTTGGATGGTTTTTTTGAAATTGATGGGGAAATACCAGTTGAGCTTCACGATTCAGTAAAGGATTTTGTTTACCCTTACATCAATAGACCTGTGACTAGGGACTCTTTGAGCCCCCACAATAGAGACGTTTAGTCGAGGAGGACGGATTGCATTGGTCACCTTCAAGACAAAAACTTATTGCTGACCTTCTGCCAAAAAAAATATTGTTGTACATTGTAAGGGGATCTTCTCATGGTGATGACTCCATGCCTAAAACTCAGCCATGAGACCCGAGTACCTCTAAATAAGCCTCAATAGACGAAATGAACCTAATGAGAGAGATATCTTGACAAAATCCTAATCATCGTAATAAAATATACAAGACAAAACAGGTATAAGAAAAACTAAGATTTTATTATTAAAGAAGAGAACTTTTTAGTTAATATTTATTTCATTATAAATCAAAATTCAATAAATATTTTTCACAATCAAAGATCAATTCTTGTTCATATAATTGATAGAAGTTAAATTTATTATTATTAAAGGAAAGCAAGCATTATAACTAATATATTAAGACTAATATGTTCCTGCTTAAAAGAATCCAATAATAATATTAAAGAATGTGAAATATACCCATTTACTAGGATTTTAACATAATAAAATAAGAAAGAGCAAGGAAACACATTAGACTTACTATCTACATGCATCCGAAAAGTTTGAGCAAAGTCATAAACCCAACTGAATTCTTTTGTCAGTGTAACGCTATAAAAAGATATGTTCCCCCTTTATTTGTCAAACAAAACGTAGCTAAATTCAATCCTTCTAAGAAAGGGTGTATTGCAAAATAAGGAAATTGTGTACAAAGATAAATTCATTGGGTTCAAACATACCCTGAAAGGACAATTTCTTAAGCCGAATTCATAGCAACTTGATATTAATTATAAAATTAAAGGGACATTTCTTACAAATCCGACCTTGTAATATAAGCTTGCGTAAAAGCTTTTAAAGATTTTATTATGCTGATATCTTCGAATAACTATAGAAAACTATTATAGTCGTCCCACTCAATTGCGCTGGCCTTTACAAGTATAAATCATGAGACAAGAAAACACAGAAACACAGTATTAAATACATAATTAGTATACAGCAATAGAAAATCAGTTGAATTTTAGGCTGCAACGCTATTGAATGACTAAGTGACCAAGAAAATTGTAAGACTATTAATAGACAGAAAATTATCAGCTGAAGGTAGCTTCTGTTTCGCTAGCCGTTAAGGATTTAATAGTATTGTATCATTTGCAGCACCGGGTCTATTTTCCTCACATCTACGATCGTGCCTTATCGTGTCATTAAGGAACGTAGAACCTTTTTACAACACGATTCCCTTTTTTCTTTTCTTCAAGGCCATTGAACAGAATAAGGACAACAAACGACTATCATTTTATAATTAAAAGGTTTTAGAAGGTCAAATGTTATTTAGAGGTAAATTTTCTTATCACTAAATTTCTATAGTGGATTTAAATATATTTATATATATTTTTTTTATTACTACATACATTATTGTTATATTAATTGGTGCTTAAAAGTTAATAGAAACTCAGTAACTAGGGAAGAATCACAACATAACTCAACCATCAAGCTAAAACATACCCAAAACCAACTATCATAACTAAATCCATCACCTTCTTTCTAAGTTAAGTACTAATTATGGCTATTCCGTTGGGCCTAAAGGCAACAGAAAAAGCAAGAAAAACAGGTCAATTTCAATGAATTGGAATTTTTATCATTTCATCTAGTCACCATTTTGTTCAGTTGACCAGTTCACTCGTAAATTGAAATCCAACTTTCCCGTCTTAAGATATTTTTGGTTCTTCAGTAATATCGGAATTATTTGGCAACAATATGATAAGAAGGAAATTAACTTAAAATACAACATCGATCCATTGTAATAAACATCTGAAAAAATTGAAATTTATATGATTAAAATAAATATGAGACAGTGAATATTCCCCCAAGTTAAAACCAAAGTTTCTTGGGTTTCAAATTGTCAACTCAAAACCAAAACCAGGTTTCAACATTATCCTGAGTATACTAATTTCAAAAATGACAGAAGTGCCGTTAAACCATCACAGTTCAATTTAGTTTGGACTTGAATGTTGTTTTATCACCTTTATTTCTTGTTGAAAAGGAGGATATAACAATCAGTGTATATAAGAACTTCATAAATAGCAAGAGGTCAATTTACTATTGAAAGAAACGGATGAGGTTGCTGGAAAATTTAGAAGTGATGAAGGCTAAATATGAATAAGCTGAATACAACGGTTATTTTAACTTTCTTAAGGAGTAGAATGGATTACCCTCTCTTCCTTTTGTTACATTCTGTTGTTCTACAACTACTGGATCAGAATCTGTATTTTGTATAGAGGATTGAATTTCGGTGTTAATTAAAGGTTCCTGCTGCATAGCAGATATTTGAATAGCATTATTTTCGGAAGCACAGTCTTCAAATTGGGAAGATTGATCAGAAGGAGAATACGGAGTCTCTTGCTCTGTTCCTGAGTCAAGAGCAGATCCAGGTACTACATTTTCCAACATTAATAGTGGATTTAATCTTTTTGTCCTAAGATTATAGGGTACCTTTTCACCTGCATCAGGTGTACAATCATTGCATTCTGACTTGGAATTTTCCATCCTTTTTCTCTGATTTAGTGATGAGCTTATCATAAGGCTCCGCGTATTTTGGATTATACTTTAAAAAGGGTTCATGATCCAATTTTTTTAAATGCCTGGCATTGGCAGTTCTTTTACGTCCTTCAGAGGGATTTAATGATCCTAAATAGAAAACTTTCCCATACAATTTTGCCAAAACAACATAAAGATCACGAAAAAAGTAATTGGTTGACTTTCTTCCTACTGAAGTAATGTCCCGACTGTGTACGATGTCACCCACCTCAATAATAACCTCCTTTGATGTCTTATTGTAATGGTGAGCTTGTTTGGCTCTCTGAATTTTAATTTCATTAGCACACACTTGGTGTATTTCACTTATATTCTGAACTAACCGTGTTACATATGATTCATAGCCGTTGAAGTAATTTACAGTTGTTGGTTTTTCCGATTGCCAAATCGGCCAAGGTTCTCCCATTGAACCCATAAGCTATTATAAAGCTAGAAAATTTCCTCAAACTATTTAAAGATGCATTCATGCTTAACATAAGAAGCGGTAATTTTTGATCCCATTCTACTTGATAAAGATTTGCACATGTGTGTGAAAGAACCTTTTTCAATATCTTTACTCGTTTTGAGAGTTGTTGTTAAGTTCTTATTCCTCCAAATGGGCATCAGAGCTTTAAAACTGGAGTTTGCAAGTGTCAGGCGTCTCTTGATGTCTTTCAGTTGGTTGTTATCATAAGTAAGTAAGCTCCCAAGGTAGGCGAAGCCTTCCACCCACTCAATGGTTCCTTCACCAAGCTGAAGGCTGAGATTTACATGTGAATCGAATTTGCGTGAACAGTGCATGGCTTTCGTTTTTGAGGTGTTGATTGCCATCCCGAAGAGGCTGGTGGACGAGTGAACGCTGTTAGCCTGAGATTGTAGATCTTGAAGGGACTCGGCTATTAGGACTATGTCATCAGCATATGCCAGTTTGTCTATCACCACTCCTCCGACAAGGGTGCCGGGCGGGTTATCTGTGAGTGAAAGGGCTGCAGTTAGGAAGAGATTAAACAGCTCCGGTGATATTAGGCAACCTTGAAGTACTCCGGTAGAGGTTTTGAAGCTCTCGGTAAGTCCCTCTCCAGTCATGACGTGGCTACTGAACTTCACATACATGTCTTTGATCAGCGAGATCAGGTAGGATGGGATGCCAAAGTGAAGAAGGATGTGCCATAGACCTTCTCTCCATATCCGATCAAAAGCTTGTTTTAAAGTCTATGAAAAGGTGGTAGATGCTGCGGCCAAGTTCGCTATACTTTTCCATGATCTGCCGAACAGTGAATATCTGATCAATTGTTGATCTATTAGGTCAGAAGCCGGCTTGGTATTCCGGAATGACCAGTGAGGAAATGGCTCGTATACGCCCGAGCATGACTCTGGTTAGGATTTTTGCTGCGTGGCTGGTAAGACTTATTGGGCGGTAGTTGTCGCAGACAGCTTTAGAGCCTTTCTTATACAGGGGAATTATCGTGGCTTCTCACCAGGGTGAGGGGAAGTGACATTTTTCCCAAGCAGCTGTGGCAATTTTGTGGTAAAGGTCAAGGAGTTGGTTTGCAGTTTACTTTCAGTAGTTCGGGCTGGATTCCATCGGGCCGGCAGCTTTGTTTGTTCTCAAGTCTCTGATAGCTGCTTCTATTTCAGAGTGAAGAGGGGGAGGACTTGGATCTGTAGAGGTTATAGGGAAAGTGTTGAGAATTGCAGGGTCTGGGTGGATGTCCAGATTCAGTTTATTTTAAAATGGTTTTCCCATCGTGAGCGGATTCCGTCTGTAGATTGTATTTGGTTTCGATGTTCTTCGAGAAGGGAGAACGCTTTGATGTCCTTCTTTTTGGCCAATTCCCGCACTCTCTATACATGTAGTGGGGGTCTCCTTTCTTGAAGGCCAATTCACATTGATCTTACGTTTCTTTAATAAAAGCACGATGAGCACGTCTGATGGATTTCTCAACAGCTCGTTTGAGTTGCTTGTACCGGTCCCTACTTTCTTTATCTTGCTTGTTTGTGAGTAGGCGCTTTTTGTCGCAGAGTGAAATGATCTCATCTGTTATCCAAGGTTTCTGAATGTTTTTTTGGGTACCCAGTGTGGAATGAGTGACATCACATATGATATTTGTGCTGCTAGTCACCAGGTTGTCAATATCTTCCTTAGACAGGATAGGTGGAGATCTCGACGTGAGCTCCGAAAATTTTTCGGATAGAATGGTGATAAAGGTCACACGTGTGTTTTTTGTCTTTCAGTAGATCTACTCGAAACTTGGGTTTTCTGAGATAACTTTGATGCTGTTTAAAGTCTTGTTTTGAACTTAGACATGACAAGCGAGTGGTCGCAGTCAAAGTCGCCACCAGCTAGCGTGACTGTGTTTAGGACAGACGTTTTCCAACGTCTAGACACGAGGATATAGTCTATTAAGTTTTTAGTTTTTCCATCCGGTGAGGTCCAGGATGTCTTACGGCGAGGTCTGTGCTTGAACAGTGTGTTTGTAATGACTAAATCGCTGTCTCTGCAGAATTCGATAAGGCGTTCTCCTCTTCTGTTCATTTTTTCCATGTCCAAATTTGCCCATTACATCTTCGTGTCCTGTGTGGTTTTTTCCGACGATGGCGTTGAAGTCACCAATGACAAAGATTATGTCCTTTTTAGGTAGAGAATCAACCAGACTTTGAAGCTGGAGATAGAAGTTTTCAGACTCTTCGTCGTCTCTGCTGAATCCGGAGCGTATACTTGGATAATTGTGAGTTTGGTGGGTGAACCCTTCAGGCGGATCATGATGATCCGTTCTGTGAGTTGGGTTACGGATATTAAGGATTTTCTGGCTTTATTAGACAGTAGGAAACCTACACCTTGTAGATGTTTCTTATCATTACGTCCCGAAAATAGAAGGGTAACATCTCCATGTTTCTCTTCACCAGTGACTGGAAGATGGGTTTCGGCGAGACCGATAACGTCCCAGCTGTAACGTTTTATATCTCTTAAGAGTAGGTCTATTTTTCCTTGTTTAACGAGGGTTCTAGTGTTGAGGGTACCTAATGACATAGTTATTTTTGGAGAAACAATAGCCTCCAGGGTTGGAGTTGTCAACGTAGATATATTCGCGCGATTCACGGTTGTCAAGTCGTCGGCTGCCCCGGACGCGGTATCTCTTAACGCATTATCGTCGGTTACCCCGGACGCGGTAGCACTGGTTCTCATATTTGATCTCTTATTCGTATTCATATTCATCATTAAAATTAAAGAAGAGGTTTCTTGGCTGGCTTCGGGTTAGCGGTAAGCCACTCCTCTCTGTCCCTAGCAGGGGCCGACTGTATCTATTACCGATAGTTCGCCCTTTTGGTGTCCTGCAACACCAGCAATTTAACCCATTGCTGGGGAAAGATTTGTGACTGACGGGACGTATTCATATGCCGATGGGCCCTGCCCAGTGCATATTAGAGGGGTCATCCTCCTCCTCCGTCTGAATTTAAGGCCCCCAGACGAGGGTGCTCCAGCAATGTTTCAAGACCCCCAGAGACTGGGTCCTCCCTTGGTCTGCGCCTCACTACCCATGAGGTACCCTACATATCTGCAGGGCGTTCCCCTATCCGTCACCTGGGGACGCGCTGAGTGGCCTGGGGCAGGCCCCACTGAGAACTCTAAAGTTCTCATTAGTTCTCAGATCTAACGACTGTAAACGACCTCTTCAAAAAACTAACGACTGTAAATAGTCGTTAGTTTCAGTTTAGAATTTTGGTTTAGTTTTAGTTTAGATTTTAGTTTAGATTTTAATTTAAGCTTAGAGTTTTAATTTAGAGGTTTAGATAAGTTTTAGTTTGGAAATTTTGTCTAAATTTTAGTTTATCGTTTTACTTCAGAGTTTTAGTTTAAAGTTTAGAGTTTTTACTTTAGAGGTTTATTTTAGAGTTTTGTTTAGAGTTTTTTTTGTTTACAAAATTAGTTTAGGGTTTTAGTTTAGACATTTAGTTAGAGTTTTAGAGTAGTTTAGGATTTTAGTTTTGAATTTTATTTCAGTTTTAGTTTACATTTCAAGTTTAGATTTTTCGTTTCAGTTCAGAGTTTTAATTTAGAGGTTAATTTAGTTTTAGTTTAGAAATTTACTTTACAATTTTGGTTTACAGTTTATTCTAAAGTTTGAGTTTAGAGTTTTAGCTTAGTTTTGAGTTTTAGTTTACGGTTTTAGTTCAGATTTCCAGTTTAGAGCATTTGTTAAAGCATTAGTTTATAGTTTTTGTTTAGAATTTTAATTTAGAGTTTTAGTGGAGTTTTAGTTTGGAGTTTTAGTTAGAGTTTTTGTTTAGTTATAGTTTAGATTTTTAGTTTAGAGTTTGATTAATAATTTTAGATTAGATGGTGGAGTTTAGAATATTCGTTGAAAGTTTCAGTTTAAAGTTTTAGTTCAAAGTTTTAGTTTAGTTTAGAGTTTTAGTTTAGAGTTTTAGTTGACAGTTTTTAGTTTACAGTATTTAGTTTAGAGTTTTAGTTTTAAGTTTTAGCTTAGAGTTTTAGTTTAGATTTTTAGTTTAGTTTTAGTTCATATATTCCCTTTAGAGTTTTAGTTTAGAAGTTTTTAGGTTAGATTATTAGCTTAGATTTTTTGTTTAGAGTGTTAGATTAATTTTTTTAGTTAAAAGCTTTAATTTTCAGTTTTATTGTAAGGTTTTAGCTTAGAGTCTTAGTTCAGATTTCTAGTTTTGAATATTATATTAGTTTATAGTTTTAGTTTAGAATTTTATATTAGGGCTTTAATATAGATTTTTAGTAGAGTTTTAGTTTAGAGTTTTATTTAGAGTTTTAGATTAGTTTTAGTTTACATTTTTAGTTTAAAGTTTTAATTTAGAATTTTAGGATTTTTTTTTAGTTTAGATTATTAGTTTATAGTTTTAATTTATAGTTTTAGCTTAGAGTATTAGTTTAATTTAAAGTTTTAGTTTAGAGTTTTAGCTGACAGTTTTTAGTTTAGAGTATTTAGTATAGAGTTTTAGCTTAAAGTTTTTAGTTTTGAGCTTTATTTTATAGTTTAGGTTTAGATTTTTAATTTAGTTTTACCTTATATTTTCGCTTTAGAGTTTAAATTTAGAGTATTAGCTTAGATATTTTTAGTTTAGAATATTAGCTTAGATTTTTTGTTTAGAGTGTTACTTGAAAGTTTTTAGTTTACAGCTTTAATTTTGAGTTTTAGTTTTGTTTTGAGTTTTAGTGTAGAGTCTTAATATAGATTTTTAGTTTAGAGTATTAGTTTACAGTGTTATTTTAAAGGAACAGTTCAGAGATTTAGTTCGAGTTTTGGTTCAGTTTAGAGTTTAACTTTAGAGTTTTAGGTTAGAATTTTAGTTTAGATTTTTAGTTTAAATCTATAGTTTAGAGTTTTAGTTTAAAAACATCCTTAAGAAACAAATATGAAGAATGTTTTCCCGACAAAACCTTTATGTGGTGCAATACAGATCATCCTTACATAACCCAAGAAATTAAAGATTTCATTCAGTATAAAATTCAACTAAGAAAAGTAGGGAAAGTAGGAAATGCTAATAGGGTACAAGGGTGCCGGCAGAAAATTTTCTAGGGGATGGGGGTGGCAAACGCCAAAATATCATGGTGGTTGGGTGACAGAAAATATATTTCAGGAAAGTTTTGCTTTGTAGTAATAAGTTTGTTTTTAATTACTTTTAGGATAAAACTCTTAAATAAAAAGAACAATTAAATTGTATGTAAAATGCAAAAAAATACAGTGAATTTTAAACGACAAGGATTCCTGGCAAAGGGATCAATTATAATAAATCAATAATGTATTTAATTATTATCTGTTTAATTTTACTAGAAAATCGAACTAAAACCAAAATTACCCAACGATTTATTGCTTCGGTATATTATACCAGACATAGACCTGTCTTTATGCAATTTCCTTCTCCTTAGAATAGTTTACAGAAAGAGTAGAGATGCTCAAAAATTATCCTGCCTGCATAGCTACCTCGTTTTGATTTTATAACGGCCATGGAAAATGTATCTCTCATAACAGGACAATTCTTCCCCTCGAACTTAAATCCCTTATGTATTCAGACATTAAAGAAATAGAATAGCAAAAGAAAAACAAAGTTTAAACTTACTACCCAGCTGTCAAATTAACCTTCTCTCTTTTATAGTTCTTTTCAACTAAATAAATTGATCAGGTTCAAAAAAAGTTTCGTCACAAGAGAATCTTATCAAATAGTTTGTTATAATAAAAAACTGGAAGCACAAAGTGACTTGGGGCTACATTCACCAAAACCTAAAATAGAATTCTCATGACAATTGCTACACCGGCAGTATTGGCTTTTATTCTGATTCTAAATATATAAAACTATTTCAGTTTATTTGGGTGGTTACCCACCCAAAACCAACAATCTGGGAAAATTTGGCGGATTTTTGAAAAAAGAAGAAACACCACCGAAAAAGGAAGCGATCTTATTGAAAATCACTTTATTAAATACATAATATCAGAGAACCCTACCATAGAGGTTTCAAGCTCCAATCTTCAAAATATGAAATTTTGCTGTTTTTTTTCAGAAGAAACATTGTCGATGTATGTTTATTTGTTTTGCTTTTTCCCAGGGGTGATTGTATCAAACCGAAGGTTTGATACAAATAAAATTGGGAGGAAGCTCATTTAAACGTAAATTTAAAGTTCTTGATTAAGTGATCAGACAGATTGGGCCAGGGGCAGTTTTCCTGCTATTTTAGGGCACCAAAAAGAGAGGAAGAATTTGCAATTAATTTAAGATTCTGATAAGTCAATTGATTTAAAAGCATAAATAATTTTATTTTAGGCCTCCCAGCTGCAAAAGAAGTAATGCCACACGGTGGCAGTGCTGGTTCAACCAAGTTGATTCGTTTTATTTATAATGAAATTAGGATACGTTTGGTGATCTGTAATTGCGTATCAGCTCTAACGAAAGGGGAGGGGTGAGCCATTCTTTGGTTGGGGTAGATTCCTGAAAAATTACAATTTAATGGTGAAACTGGTTACTCTTCGTAAGGCTTCAGATAAATGCTGAATGAGGTAGGGGGACATTTTAAATAATATTTGGGCTATTTTTGAAA
>CM051262.1:17186787-17281787 GCA_027921565.1 Artemia sinica
CCGATTTTACATTTTTCAGAATTGAATCTTTTCCACTATTCAGTAAAAAACTCCTATAGCTAGTTACAATTTAAAAGCTGTTTTTATATTAGTCATATGAAACTAAGAGAAGAAAGGAAATAATTAATGAAAAATAAAATTAAGAAAAGTAAAAAACGAGGATTTTGTCAGCAAGCGGCACAACATGAAAACAAAGAACAAGCAAATATTTCGACAAGGACCTCCACCAAGTCGTCCTTAGTGCTAAAAAAAATCTAACATTTCAAAGTTTACCCGACTAAAAGAGAATAGACACTGAATAGAAGCCAGGCAGGAATCAATGAAAAAAAGATTTATCAAGTTGACAGAGAAAGAATTCGTTGCCTTGTAATAATTATTGCTTACCTAAAATTTTGGTTTTCATTAGATATTACAAATAGGTTCTCTTAAGATAGAATATAGGAACATATTCATTGAGTCCTTTAGTATTAAACTGTTGCAAATTGAGCTTAATGAAATATCTCCAGTGTCTCTATTTATAGCCAAATTTCTGTTTATACATTTTTTTTTTTTATCGCAGTTGCCTCTTTAAAAGATTGCGGTGGGCCATTTACAGTATATATCAAAGTTTCCTCCTCAAAAAAGAACCAGATGTGTAGGATTTCAAAGATATGCAGGGCCAAGGTGAAGTTGCCAATTTTATTTTCCAATCTCAGGGACTTATCTATTGAAATTCTGTGCTCCTGCAAACTTTCACCAAGTTGTTGATGGTTCCTACCAATGTATAACCTCCCACATCAACACGGGACGCTGCAGACACCACTACTTAGTACAGGGTCTGTTTTATCTTTTCCTGAGTTGAAAAAATGCTCAACTTCTTGAGTAGCAGTGCCTCTTTTTAAGAAAGCTGATATGAATTTACATGAAAACTGTAAGTGTGTGCTTATGGGGAATGTGATAAGTAAATGATTTTGTAAGGTTCTGGAAATTAAGGTTTAGGAATTGGTTGGAAAATGAGGTTATGCATAAATCAGTGCAAGCGGGATTCAGCTTGACGTTTAGTACTGTTGATCATAGGCTATTTTTTCTTGGGATTTGTTGAGAAGGATGTATGCTAGAGTGACGAAAGGTTTGTTATTTGTAGTATTTTTAGACCTGAAGATTGCTCTCAACTCGGTAAATAGTATGTTATTAATTGAATGCCTGTCAGAAATAGCCGTGCCATCCAGTTCTGTAGCGATAATAGCAGAGATGTATCGGAAGGTGAAGGTTGTTTTGAAGATTATGGCAAAATTTTCTAGGCTTTTCCTTAGCTTTCCTTAAGCTTTTTCATTTTTTCTTTTCCTTCGCAATGTTAGATCATTTTAACTTAGCTTTTAGTTTTGAGAAACAAGGATGCATGTGGTCAAAATGCATCTGATATCCTTAGCAATGTTAGATCATTATGAGGAACTTAGCTTTTAGTTTTGAGATACAAGGATGCATGTGGTGAAAATGTATCTGATATCTTTAGCAATGTTTGGGAGGGAAACAAGGATAAACTTTATCTCCTAGGTTATTATTCTTGCTTATTAATGATTTAGATAGTTTTGTGAAAAATAGTGGAGCTCCTAATGTATATTCGGATTCGTTTAGACTATTTTTATGTTATTCACAGATGACATAACTCTAAGGGTGGATAGTAGAGATAATCTTCAGAAGCTATAGACATAGCAAAGGATTATTTAGAAAAGAAGGATATAGTGTTAAATGCGAAGAAATCAATGGTGTTAATATTCAGGAATTAAACAGATCTTGAATATGAGGTTATAGTCAACTTTGGAGGGGAATATCTAAGAGGTTAGCGAGGTTTATTTGTTTATTTGGGCTAGAGGGGAAGCCTAGGGATGCAGAGGATATAATTTTAAGGGGTTAAAGGTTAATAAATATACTATTGAGAAACAATTTAGGTCAGCTAGTTGATATGAGAATTCAGAGAACAGTGGTTAGACAACAGTACCTACTTGTCTACACTATTGGTGAGAGTTCTGGGGTTTCTCTAAAGACTCGAAGTTAGAATTAGTTCAGTAAGATATTTTAGGAAAAACTTAGGTCTAAAGGATTCATTCAGTTTAGTTATACTAAAGAGGGATTAGGGCTCCTTTCTTTCAGGAGGGCCAGATTGGCTAGATGGTAAAAATTTGGGGGCAAAGAATTAGGTAGCCTAAAGATCGGCTTCTTAAGTCAGCTTGTTTGGAGAGTTTGAAGGATGGTAGACGTTAATCGTTGCCTGAAAAAAACCCATGGATGAGAGCGTGTCAGTATGGAAGGAAGTGCAGCAACCCCAAAACAACGGAAAAATTTAAGAGTGGCAAGCCCAAAAGAACCAATATAGGTCTTTGAAGTTGTACTCCTGAGCTAAAGAGTGTAAGAGGAGGAAGTTTATTTTAAATTCAGATTGAAAAAAGAGGATTTAAAGGATTAGTTTTATGTGAGGGGGATAGTTAGATTTTGGAGAGAGAAGCAATTTTTGGGGAATATTTAGGTTGGCAGCCGGCCCATACTTTTTCCCGATGTGTGACTGAGAATATATTTCACTCTGTATGTGAGAGTGAAAAGCTGTCTGAGCTATGTAATGAATGTTTAACAGTTCTGTAAGTTCGTCCGTATGGGGGCTAAACATTGGGGATTAGGCTTGAGGGGATAGCTTTTTAAGGGTTTTAGGCGTTCAAATTTATTATGGTTGTTTTTGTCAATTCGAAATATTCTTCTTGTTGTGTTTTAGTGTGTGTATTATTTGAAGTTGTGTTTTGTTTTTTGGTCTGTTTTTTTTTTATTTGTGTGTCTCTACGGCCAATGTGATTTTACAATTAAAAATTTTTATCTATAAAGAATCAATAGACGTTAACCAACTAGGAAAGTTTGTAATTCCCTATTGACAAAGATGGCCACAGTCCAGCTGCTGAGTGGTACTTTCAAGTCTCTAAATTGTCTCACACTTTTAATCCAAACTCTTTTTTTTCGACATATACGTAAAAACTTAAGTTGTCAGCCCCTCGAAACTTTTTAGATGAAATTTGTCATGAAGGCGTCCAAAACTTACAATATAATCTTGTCATACCTATTTGGTACTATGAAGCTAAACGCCGCTCCTTATAGTCATATCACTCTGTAGACAGATGGTACTAAAAATAAAAGGATCGTGCACCAGTTAGAAAAAGTACACATCCCCTCTTCTCCAATGATTATCCACTAGGCCTGTATCAGAGTGTTTTCCATCTGAAGCATTTTTTAAGCGGCATAATTTTTAGCTTATTTTCCATAGCGTTGCATCATACTCTAGGTTCGAACCAAGAAATTTTCGATGGACACAATCATATCGCTGTACTAGTCCAAAACCAGCTTATATCTAAGGTTTTTCCAAATACATAATGTATGTCCAAAAAGACACTGTTTCAGGAAAAAAAGTTGTAAATTTAGAACAATGTATCTCATTAAAAAGACATCTTGTGCTCTGTAGGAGAGGTGAAAATGTTGACCCCTAAGTAATGTTAGATAGTGATTGTCAGCAAATTTGGTTGGTCTGGTTGATAGACTTTTGATGGAAATACGATAGTTTTTATAAGGAATCAAATGATTCAATACTAATGCAGGTTCTGCACATGGGCGCACGATAGTTTGATGTTAACAGTCTGGATAAAACAGAAAAAAAGAAATTGATGACTCAATCTTTGATTACTCCAGATCCAACATTGATCGTGGCTTTCCTGTTTAATTAACCTGCTCCAGACCCAGACAACCAATTAATTAGGCAGTCCTGCTTTATGCACTTCGGTGTATAAAAATTAGATTAACCCATTTTTAGAACTTCTAAGAATAGTAATGACACGATTTCTATTTATCCTTCAACCAAAGATTATCGTTGAAGCAAAAACTGAATAATGAGCTGACGAGACGAATCATAATCTTCCCAAATCTAAAATGATAAATCCTAGAAATCTCTATAAAATTCACGTTTTTGTGTAATTTCTCTACAAATAGTTGTATTGACATTCATTTAAATATTTGGCCTAATCATCAAAATATAACAATTCAAGCTTAAAAAATTAAAAGTATGATCTTTTATCAATAAGACTTGACAGGTGTCAGTGGTGCCATTCATTAAAACGTAAGGAGGGGGAACCAAGGATTATTTTAATTCAGATACAAAGGAAAAGGCATTTTTCGAAATCTAAAGGTTAATTGTCCCCTCTAATTTGCATTCCTGCCGTACAGATCCTAAAAGATGTTATTCCGGTCTTGGGTTGTTAACAAATGTGACGAGGTTTTTACAAACCACAAAAATAAATCTAAAGTAAAAATTGCCACGTCTGCAAAACTTCGTGAATAAAAATAAAAAAGTCCCAAGATATATTTTAGAACACCTTTTTTGTATACAAGATTATAATTTGGGTAATAATTGGTTAATGTCTGCTTTGGCTTATTTGTTAATAAAAGAAAGAGCTTAACTTTTTAATCTTTATTCGAAGACATGCAATTAAAGAGTTCATCCTTTTGGCCCCCAAAATTGTTGAGATTTCTGTGATTCCCCTAAATAAATCTTGTATTCCCGTATCATTGCCCAGTTTATGAATTTGTGTCTCACTCCTCAATGCATGCTCCCTTCAGACTAAAATCCGGCACATGTGCCGTGTTGCAATTCTGGAAGTTTTTATTATACCAAAACCAGTTCAAACCGTCATAAAGACGAAAAATCATTATAAATCACTTCAGTAAAGAGGTATTAGGGAATCAACTGAGTAAAACTGATTATATATGTCACCCTAACTTTAGCAGTGGATCGAAGACTTGATGCTTTTTTAACCAAGTAAGGTACGCCAATAGGCTGAGGATAACAATCCAATAGAAATAGAAAAATATCTGTTTTTAGTATTTTAATTGTAACAAAATGAAAAAAGTTCCCCCTACCCAAATTATTGAAGAGAGCTCTATTTTCATACTTCTATGGAGGCAAAAAACTTCTTTTGTTCTGTCTCCATAGCAAAATTTGGCCCCTCCTCCCTATATTTCGTAAATTGAAACCTTTGGACTCTACAAAGGAAAAACAAACATACTTTATATTTTTCTAAGTCGAATTAAAAAAATGTTGGGCTGAATATTATTTAGGCTAAATGACCACGCGCCAACTCCAACTCATCATTCACCTTTTGTTCGGTTGAAGAACTCCCGAGTAAGCCGGCAAATTATTTAAGCAGCACATTTTCATGCAAATCGCTACATACACATTTGAATAACGCAATTTTGGAACTTTCAACAATAGCAATAACATGTTTATATTCATTGTTCTACCAGAAAATGTCGAAGTAGAAACTTAAAATGAGTTGACAAGGAGAAATTTCTTCACTAATTTGAAATTATAAATCCTAAAAAACCTGTATCCCTAAGACTTGTTATAATCCATAGAAAATCCTCAAATACCTTATAGAATATTTCACCTTTGTGACACCTAAAATATTGCCCTCTTCCTGAAAAATCTATTAAGTGGAATCACTGAGACCACAGTATTGACACAAAAATGAAAAAAAAACTGTAATTAGATTAAAGGCAAAGCCATTTCTAGTATACTGTAGGGCTCCATCACGATGTTTTGTATTTTTGCATTATTTTTAAGGCATGTTTCATTAAGAAAGCCTAATTCAATATGGTTCTTCAGTTTCTAAGTTCTATTAAGGAATAATGTTAAATTTATTTGAAAAAATGGTATAAGCAAATTTCTCTTGTTTTATTAAGGAATGATTCCTTCACTGTCCAGGCAAGCTAATCGATGATAAGAACTTGCTACTATAGCAAGTTCTTATCAGTCTTTATCTTGGTTTACTGGGAAGGAATCATTCCTTAAGAAACTGATTTTTTTTTTTTTAGCTAAGTTGTCTTCAGTTAACTAAGTTTAACTCCATTTTCTAATGAAACACAGACCAAAGAGTATGGGAAACGATTTTTTTTTTACACTAGCGCCAGTTTCCACTTTTATAGTTTCCCATACTCTTTGACAAAGACTGTGATGAATAACTAAAACAGGTCTCTAGTGTGGACGTTTGCTTGGTAGATTCCTAGCCGTTTTTTTAAGAAGACAGCAAATGTAGATGGACTTTTAAGAAATTTGAAAGCCTCGTTTTCAGGCACTGGGTTCGAACACTGGTTTCTATTGAGTTCTACATTAAGCGTTTTTAGGGTTTTCGGGTTCAACCCGAATCCACTTATAAGCGTTTTCAGTTACCGGGCTCTTCTTGTGTTTGAACCCGGATTCCTTGAATCTGGAACCCGCAGAAATATCAGGTTCAAACCCGAGTTTTGCATTCATTGGCGATAAATTCAAAAACAGCTAACCATCTTGAATTCACAGCCCATGAACTTTGCTCATTGGGATCCTAAGCAGTTGATTTTTAATTGAAAATAAAGTATTTTGCAGTAGGCATGAAGACATGGCTAATTGTAGAAAAAGCTAAGACATATAGTCTGAGTAATTGAGAGGGAAATTCTATTCCTCAGCATCAAGCGTTTTTGAGCTGCGAAGTTTCAACCCCGTGTTTTCCTCGAGAATCCGCTTTGTGAAAACGCTTGATGCACTAGACGAGAACCGACGAGAACAACCCGTGTTCGAACCCACTGAGCCTCAAAACGCGGCTAATAGACTCGTTTTTGATAACCGTTTTCTTACATCCTACGTTTAGCTGGTCTAGAAAACCAATAAATTTTTTTAGAAGTGATAAAATGAAGGTTAGGCATTTACTGCTCTTTTCTAAGTACTTCTTCTTTCAGTTTGATTTTATACTAAGCTTAATTATTGCTTATACTTGTATCTTAGGCCCATTCGTAAAAAGAACCCTCAATGAAATCCAAAACTTCCTCTAGTGTACAGACTAGGCCAACTATGGAAGACAAAACATCTCAAGATTGCCAATTGGTAAATTTTTTACCAGATCATATTATTGACTTACAAATAAAGTGAATATATCACTCAATGCCTTTTTTATGCTCTTTCCAAATATAGGCTAGCCTAATAAATCATTTTTGTAGGAAATGAATTTACCCCCACCCCTATAGGTAAATATCTACCAAATCATATTATTGACTTATGCATAAAGTCAATATACCACTCGATGCCTTTTTTTATGCTGATTACAAATATAATAATCATTTCTATTGGAAATGAATTTCAGCCCTGCTATAGCCATGCCAATTCAGGGTATAGGGTAAGACACCCAGTAGTCAGACACTTTAATCACTTTGAAAACTTTTTGACATTTAAACTACTCTAATTACTGTATTATACCACCTAGAAACTTAATTTGTATCAAAAATTTCTGAACAAGTAGGTTACTAATTCAAATAGTTTCACTTGTACAGCATCTCCTATTTTTGAATTTACTAACAAGTGACAATTCTGCCTAAACTCGGACATACAAATGGTTCATTGTAAATAGTGATTAAAATAGTATAAAAGATTATGTCCAAGAATAGGCAGGTGGCTGACTACTGGGTGTCTTGCCCTGTATTTGTAATCAGAATAAAAAAAAGGCATCGAATATCATTTTAGTCCTATATTTCTACATTAGGGGGGTGGGGGTAAAGTTTAAACTTACCTTCCATTTACATCAGAAACAATTTGCCCCCCCCCCCTAATGTAGAAATATATACCCTGAACTGGCATATATAGGGGAGGGGGCTGAAATTCATTTCCAATAGAAATGATTATTATATTCATAATCAGCATAAAAAAAGGGTATTTATTTAGCCTTGTGTCATCTCATAAGGAGACATGTTAAGAAAACAATTCTTACTTTAAAATATGTATAATGATCCTAGTTCTTATATTATCCAACAGGAGAACCTTTATCATCAAGTCTTTCCTCTAAAAATCTTCTTTTTCAAGCTTAAAAGAAAATGTTTTCAAAACCATGCTAGAAGTACCATGTTGCTTAAGTCTTTTTAATTGCCCCCATAAATTACCACCTAATAAGTTGTTTTATAGAGAGCGTTCATGTTAGTCTTTTTAAAACTTTTTTTTAAAGAGCAGTGGCAATGGGTCAGAATCAAAATATGAACGCTTAAGACCAGCATGAACACTCTCTATAAAACAACTTATTAGGTGGCAATTTATAGGGGCCATTTAAAAAGACTTAAGCAACATGGTACTTTTAGCATGGGTTTTGAATCTTTTTCTCTTAAGCTGGAAAAAAAGAAGATTTTTAGTGGAAAGACTTGATGATAAAGGTTCTCCTGTTGGATAATATAAGAACTAGGATCATTATACATATTTTAAAGTAAAAATTGTTTTCTTAACATGCCTCCTTATGAGATGACACCAGGCTAAACAAATACCAAAAAAAGCATTGAGTGGTATATTCACTTTATGTGTAAGTCAATAATATGATTTAGTAGATATTTACCCCCCTATATACCAATTCATGGTATATATTTGTGCATTATGGGGGTAGGGGTGCAAATATATAATAATGTGTTCCCCCTAATGTGCAAATATATAGGCCTACCCTGAATTGGTATATATAGGGGTTGGGGTAAAATTCCAACAAAAATGATTATTATACTTTGTGTACTTTGAAACAGCATAAAAAAGGCATCAAGTGGTGTATTCACTTTATTTGTAAGTGGTGTATTCACTTTATTTACAAATACAGTGAATATACCACTTGATGCCTTTTTTATGCTCTTTCCAAATATAAGAATCATTTTTGTCAGAAATGAACTTAACCCCCACCCCTATATATATACCAATTCAGGGTATATATTTGCACATTAGGGGGGGGGGGGGGGCTTAATGTGCAAATATAGACTATATGCTGAATTGGTATAAAACAGGTGGGGTAAAATTCATTTCCAACAAAAAATAATTATTGTGTTTGGACAGAGCATAAAAAAAGGCATCAAGTAGTATATTCACTTTATTCATAAGTCAATAATATGATTTGGTAAAAAATTCACCTTTTTTTTTTTTTTTTTTTTTTTTAATTTAGGAAATGTATTTGTATAGGCTATCTTTAAAACCTTATAAATTGGGATTGAGCAAAGTTTGGAAAAGTGATTTGTTATATTTAGAAAGAGTATAAAAAAAGGCATTGAGAACTAACTTTTTATTAAAATTCTACTTTAGTTACTTTTGGCTATCTTGGAAAGGGGTTAGGTTATGAAAATGAAACTTTCAGAGATGAGTCTACAGCTAAAGTATGTCCTGGGAAGGTATTTTGAAGTATCTACCTCCACTCCTTCTCCCTCTAGAGGGTCCTAACCTTTGTTGACCTTTGAAAATTTATGTATTATAAAAGTGAAACTTTGAAAAATAGATCTTCTGCTTAAATGATGGACAGCAAATTTGTTTTCAGCTTCACAACTTTGCTCAATTCTAATTTATAAGGTTTTAAAGATATGCAAATACATTTCCTAAATTTTGAAAAAAAAAACATTGATATGGCTTAAAATTTTATTCAAATAACAGGAATTGGATTTTCAAAACCAAAGCCAGAGAAAAAGAAACTGGTAACTGAAAATTAAGGTAAAATATTGTTTTGTCAAAATTTCAATAGGCTATAGACAAATTTCAGGACCCTCTAGAGGGAGAAGGAGTAGAGGTAGCTACTTCAAAATACCTTCCTACATACATACTTTAGCCTGTAGACCCATCCCTGAAAGTTTCATTTTCATAACCTAACCCCTTTCCAAGATAGCCAAAAGTAGCTAATAAATCACTTTTGCTGCAAATGAATTTTTACCCCCATTCATATATATACCAATTCAGGTATATATTTGCACTTTAGGGGGGGGGGGAGGGTAAAATATATTTCTGTTGAAAATGAGAGGGAAGATTAAACTTTTATCCTATAGGATAAAAAGAAGTTTTATCAATTGATAGTAAGGAGTAGCATTAAACTTAAAACAAACAGAAATTATTCCATACATGTGGGAGGCTGCCCCCTCAACATCTCACTCATTGTACTGGGGATTTTGAATCCCAGAAGTTACTGCTAATAATCTTAACAAGTTCCTTGCTTCCATCATCCAGAGCCTTCTGGCATTGTCTTATTACCTATGGATGATCTCCAACCTGCTTTTCCCCTTCACATCTCCATCTGAGATCAAAAGAAGAATTGAGAAACTATAAAAAACAAGTGTCTGCTCTTTAGATATCCTGTTTCCTCTTATTAGTGCTTTCAGATACTTCCTTTCAAAGCCATTGTCTTGTTATTCTTAATGAGATTACTGTGTCTGGCCAATATCTACAAATTTGGAATCAGGGTTTCATAACCCCCTTGAAAAAGAAAGATGGAAAACCTGGTTTTGAAGGTGTTTGTCCTATTTCACTCACTCCTATATTGTCTAAACTATATGAAGGATTCCTTGTAGACTGGCTAAAGGAAAAAATCCTACCTCTCCGACCTGAGACAATTCAGGAATATCAAATCCACTTCTACTTCCCATTATATTATTTTTCTTATTGACTCAATGGGGAAAATTCTCAAAAACCCTAATTGCTGGCTAAATTTAATTTTCATTGACCTTCAAAAAGTATTTGACCTTGTTAACCACAATATTTTAGTTGAGAAACTTATAACTGATTTCAATATTGGTTCTTTCCTGATTAAATTGGTTGCCTCCTTTTTATCAAATAGATCTCAAGTAGTCAAAAATCAGAATCATTATTCCAGTCCCCTCCCTGTCCACAAAGGAGTACCCCAAGGTACTCTCCTTGGTCCCCTCCTGTTTTCTGTTTATGATAAATAGCCTTACTCAGAAATTTCCCCACAGATGGAAATTTGTGGATGACCTAACAGTTGTTGAAACCTGCTACAGAAACTTAGTAAGCAACCCTATGAGCATCCTCAATGATATTGCAGATGTAGACATGAAGTTAAACCCCTCTAAATCAATGGTAATGCTAATATGTTACCTTAAAACCCCACCCCTTTTCCTCAACCCTATCCCCCCAGATATGTCTGTCTTTTTTTTTTTAATTACTTGGTGTTACAATTTCCTCTAATTTAAAGTGGAATATCAATGTTAAAGATATTGTCCATAGAGCTAATGCATCCATGTCTCTCCTTAAGCTCTTGAATAAATTTAAAGTCTCCCCATCCCATTTTCTAAGGATCTATACTTCCTTTGTCTGCCCACATCTTGAATATACTTGTCCAGTTTGGCATCCTGGCATCTCCTGTGAAGAATCAGAAAAAAAATGAGTCCATTTAAAAAAGAGCCTTGAGAATAATTTTTTAAAGAAGGTAAGGTACCATACTTGCTCCTTCTAAAAAAAAGCCAAGCTGGAAACTCTTGAGCACAGGAAAAGAATGTTGTGCCTCCATTTTGCAAAAAAATGCAATAATAAATCTTTGCATGGAAAACCAAAAGAGTGTCTTTTCCCAAAAAGACACTCCCCATCCAGACACCACCTGTCATGTGCTGCTTCTGAACCCATTCCTATCTTGTCCCCTATCCATTGCTTGACCTCCAGGTATGAAAAAACTTTTGTACCCTTTATTACTGATAAAATAAACAGCTAGTTTTCCTTTTTTTTTCTGTCCTGCCCCTCCTGCCAACCCCAATAATACAGTTGATAATTAGAAATGTTCCTGGGAATCAAGAGGGATTAGGTATCTATTTCTGCCTACCTCCTTCCTTTCCCTGAACACTTTCTTTATTTATCTGAAGGCTCTATGAGAGTTAGCATATTTGGGCACTAACTTCACTCTTTGAAGCATCTGCCCCCCCCCCCCCTGTGAAAAGAATACATCACCCCTCCTTCATTACAGCTAGTGCAAACTCACACATTATCATAATTTTTCTGCAATAAGAAGAAAGGTATTACCTTGCAGCACCCTTATTCAGGCTTAGCCCAAATGAAGGGAGATGAGAGATTAATTCCTACCCCCTTCTCCATACCCATTCCTATATTTATCTGAAGGCTCATTGAGATGTGGGCATTAATATATGCTCTTCTAGGCAGCTCCTCCTCCCTCTGTCTACACAATCACCCATTGCCCCTCCTTTATAAGAGCTAATGCTAAATTATACTCTTTTTTTGTTCTGTTTATCTTAATTTGCCTTTGGCTGCTCAATTTGACATTTGGGGAGAATTTTCTGGGGACAAATATGCTAGACCCCTTTATAATCATGCATATAAAAGAATGACAGGAAAATTTGGCAATTTGGTTTTTCAGTGTTGTAATAATAGACTAAAATAATAATTTTTTTTTTTAATAGTAATATTTAAAGAATAGTCTAGACTTTAGAGGGTTTAAATGGGCAACTGGCACTTTAAACATTATGGCTTCTTCTAACCTAAAGGGCTGTTTAAAGTAGGGATGTTCTTTTGACTTTCTGTTGTGGAGGTGGTATTAGTAGATAATTTTTGACTGGTCATGCCCTTGGTCATTAATTTTTTTTCTAGACTGTAGTTCCACTTGTCAGGTCACTACGGCAGGTTTCTACCTCAAGGGCTGCATCATTTCAAGATGCTCCAAATATTCCCAAGGGATATGCCAAAGTGAAGGAATTGCAGAAAAAATTTCAGGTGAAATTTTATTTCTCTTTTTTTTGGAAGATAATGATAACTGCATTACGATAAAACAGTCTTATGATTGATAACTGTTGGTGGCTATAGGTCCAACCATTTATGAGAAGGAAAGAGTTAAAAACAGTGAGGTGGGGCAGTGGGCAATCAAAAATAAAAAAAGTGGCCATAAGGAAAATTCAGTTTTCCTTAATTTTCAGATGTTGCCTACTATTGTTAAGAAATACCCAAAGATGATACCGTACAAGTTTATACTTCCTGATGTACGGGCTTGCAAAGTTTGACTGGTTTGGCCCTCATACAAATTTGGGGTGCTTCTTAGGAATGTTAGAAATAACTCAGTTTATGAAACAAAAGGGAGATGGCCAGCAAGGGCACTAACAGAAGGAGCTTTGGCTGGAGAGTCTAGTCAGTCAGTGCATTATGAGTCAGGCGTTGTGAACTATTATATTAAAAAAAGATAAAAAAAAAGTTCTGGAATTGTGCCATTTGACTGCAATTGTTTTCTTCTAAATAGTTTGGTTCTGTGTTATCATCATATCCTAGTTTTTGAGAGAGAAATTCACTTTCAATTAAAGACCAATATTCACAAAAAAAAAAATCATATCAAACAGATCTACCACATGAAAATCTATACAGATTTGTTTGTAGCAGGACTCAATATTTTACTGACTTACTACATATATATTGCGAAAAAAAGAAGAAAAAATGCAATTTTATAAATAAATAAAAAAAAAACCTCATGGGAACAGCAAACCAATAGAGGACATACTCTCAGCCTTCCTAGTGCCTTCCAGAAGGCTGTTCCAAACCAAAACACCCACATGGCTAAATACAAAACTAGACCTTGCAATGCGTTGTCTCTTGTGCACTAGGTCTGCAGAATTCCTGGTATCATAAGAATGGTACACAGGATTTGATGATAAAACATCAAAAAATAATTAGGTGCTAGTTTTTTAAACACTGATACACGAAAATACCAGTCTGATAATCTCTCAACTGCCCAACGTTTGAAATATTAAAATGGCAATAACAATTAGACCCCAGCGCCGCGCTGATGAGGGAAGACCGGTGGCGGAGCCAAAGACAGCGCGCCATGCCACACCGCCAATAAGATGTCGGCAGCGCGCTGCCAGCACGATCAATCTTGACCACAAACATTAATGTTTTCATCAGTCTTTCTTAAATCACAGCTTAAATTTACAACAGATTCGAGCCTATTCATGAGTTCAAAGCTTCACAAGTTGCTGGCTGGAAACTGGTCTTCTTTGTTATTCATTAAGAGAAGTAGAAATCTGGTAGAAACAAAATGGCTGTGGTGTTTCAGAACCCTTGCATAATAGTTGAAGTATCTATTAGCTATGTATTCTTAACATAAATAATTATCAAAATTAGTAGTGTTTTTGCATCGAGCATTACTGCATACAAAACTTCTAATACCGTATCACAAAATTCGTCTGTTATCTAGGTAAAACTTTGAATATAAGTTTTGAACTTAGAAGCAATTCATGAGTTCAAAACTTCACAAGTCGCTGGCTGGAAACTGGTCTTCTCTGTTATTCATCAAGAGAAGTAGAAATCTGGTAGAAACGAAATGGCTGTGGCGTTTCAGAACCCTTGCATAATAGTTGAAGTATCTATTAGCTATGTAATCTTAACATAAATAATTATCAAAATTAGTAGTGTTTTTTCATCAAGCATTACTGCGAACAAAACTTCTAATACCGTATCACAAAATCGTCAGTTATCTGGGCAAAAACTTTGAATATAAGTTTGAACTTAAGAAGCTTAATTTTTTCATAATGCCGTTTGCCTTTAGCTGTTTTGTCACCTTTAAAACAGTTGAAATGGGCGACTCTGATATTGATTGTTTTTTTTTTTTGTTTTTTTTGGTCTTTTGGATTCCTAAAAAGCCTTCCTTGCATTAAAAACTGGTTTTGAATAACAATTAAAAAAAAAAAACATTTTAAAGTTTTTTTGGCTTCTGTATAGAATATGTCATGTAGGCTAAGGCTGAGCTGCTGCTTTTTTATTGCTTTTTGGCTACTCTTGGATATTATTCATTTTTTCTTTTGGGGATTCATTCCAAATTATAAACTCATAAATATCTAATATCAGCTAAATTTTAAACTGCATCTAAAAGGGGTAAATTTATCAAATTGAAAAATACATTATGAACACTGCACATGAGAACACTTCAATTACACTGAAACAAAAAACACTTAATGGTTTATTTGGTATGAAGAAAAATGAAGTGCCAACTATTTTCTTAGGTAAAAAAAGCTCATCCGTTTTAAATGTAATTAAATGAAATAATATGCAGAATGAAGTAGCTCCAAGAAGATGTTAATATTTTCTTCCTAGTTCGTCACTTTTATTCCAAGCAAAATGTTAGGAGACTTAGTATTAGTTATTGAGTTTAAGCTTTGATTTCCAAATGCTCACAAAAATTACCAAATTTAAGAAAGTTGCTACAATAAGTCACCTGTGGTCAAAATACTCAAAGACTCCTCTTTGATCCCCACCCCGGCTCAAAGCTTCTGCTGTGTTATATCAATGGAAATCTCCAAAGAGTTTCTTTTTAAAATAGCTTTCAAGCGTAGTTAGAGGTATTTAGCCTTTTTTTTTGCTTTTCTTTAAAGCTTTGAAAAAAGTGTTCTAATGTTCCAAATGTTACATTTGTTATATTTGTGCATATTTTTGGTCATTGTTTGTGGGGTAATCGAATTTTTTAAACCACTCTAGATACGTAAGAACGTTGCAACATCTAGTTCCCTGAGGTCATAAGAATGTCAAAGACTCCTCCTTTAACCTCCCAAATTGAAAGCTTTTATTATGACCTGGCCTTTTAATGTAACTTGTGCACTGGACCAAGGGTGCCATTGTCAGTTGAGCGCAACGATAGATGGGGATGTCAATATCGCTTTCGTCACACCAATTCGTTTTAGTGTGAATCTGCCTGGTACTTATGAATGAATGTTTTCAAAGTAAACTTGGTTCATCAATAAGAAAAAAAATGGGTTGGATGTGTCCCTTTCCCTTTGGACGATAAAACTATACAAGTGCTGTATCAAGTATAACTCACGAAAATTTTGTTAATTTTTGTCAACTTTTTGGCATCCCTGCATTCAATAAAAAAATCAAGGTACTATCACTTAAATATAATAACTCCCTATGCCCCCCCTCTGGATACCATCTTGATAGGATACCGTCTCTGCTTTAAATAACAAAAAATAATTGACTTATTGGCATCCCTGCTTTCAAAAACAAAATCGGGGCATTATCATTTAAATATTATAGCTCCCTACCCCCCCCCCCCTCTGGATACCACCTTGATAGGATGCCGTCTCTGCTTTAAATTTAAAAAAAATTAAGTTTTTGGTATCCCTGCTTTCAATAAAAAAATTATCATTTAAATGTAATACCTCCCTACCCCCCCCCCCCCCTCTGGATACCACCTTGATAGGATACCGTCTCACCTTTACATTAAAAAAATAATTTACTTAATAACTAGCTACGTCACTATATGGTTCAAACAATCACGCAAAATCATAGGCAGCGCGCTAGCGCTGCCTAAGTAAAGAACAATGTGGGCATAATGTGTTTTTTTTTTTTTTTTTTTTTTTTTTTATCCATACCTGGGCACTTTGTATCGAAGGAGTTGTCGTAGAAACTTCGAAAAGGGCTCATTCGATTGGAAATCGGAGTGGTTAGTGCCCTTTTTAATAGTCGAAAGTGATAGGAGGGCAACTAGCCCCCCCCATGCACATAATTCCCCCTTTCACATCCAATCTAAATTTTGAGATAGCCATTTTGTTCAGCGTAGTTGATTTCCAGATAGAAAATATCTTTTTGAGGACGACACTCCCCCACAACCCTCGGGGCAAGGGTTTTAAGTTATGCCCTGAGGGCATATAAGAACAGTGTTGGCACAATGTACCCTTTATTATTTTTTCCTTTAGAGCAGGGCACTTCATATGGAAGGGGTCGTCGTAGAGGCTTCAAAAGGGGCTTATTCGATTGGAAATCGAGACTTCTAGGGCCCTTTTTTATAGTTGAAAGTGACTGGAGGGAAACTAGCCCCTCTTCCCCCACGCCCATCATTCCCCCAAACACATCCAATCAAAATGTCGAGATAGCCATTTTGTTCAGCGTAGTTGATTTCCAGAAAATGTGTTTTTAAGGAGGACACTTCCCCACAACCCTCAAGCCAAGGGTTTTAAGTTATACCCTGGGGGCATATAAGGTTTTTATAGAAGACATTGTCATAGAAACTTCAAAACAGGCTCATTAGATTGGAAATTCGAAGGGCTTGTACCCTTTTTAATTGTCGAAAGTGATTGGAGGGCAACTAGCCCCCCCCCCACCACACCCATCATTCCCCCAAACACATCCAATCAAAATTTTGAGATAGCCATTTTGTTCTGCGTAGTTGATTTCCTGGTAGAAAAAGTGTTTTTGAGAAGGACACTCCCCCACAACCCTCAGGGCAATGGTTTTAAGTTATGCCCTGGGGGCATATCAGGTTTTTATAGTAGGTGTTGTCATAGAAACTTCAAAAAAGGCTCATTCGATTGGAAATTCAAAGGGCTAGTGCCCTTTTTAATAGTCGTAAGTGATTGGAGGGCAACTAGCCCCCCCCCCACGCCCATCATTCCCCCAAACACATCCAATCAAAATGTCAAGATGGCCATTTTGTTCAGCGTAGTTGATTTCAAGATAGAAAATGTGTTTTTTGAGGAGGACACCCCCACAGCCCTCAAGGCAAGAGTTTTAAGTTATGCCCTGGGGGCATATTAGGTTTTTATAGAAGGCATTGTCGTAGAAACTTCAAAACAGGCTCCTTCGATTGGAAATTCGAAGGGCTAGTACCCTTTTTCTTATTTGAAAGTGATTGGAGGGCAAATAGCCCCCCCCCCACGCCCATCATTCCCCCAAACACATCCAATCAAAATTTTGAGATAGCCATTTTGTTCAGCAAAGTTGATTTCCATATAGAGAATATGTTTTTGAGAAGGATTCTCCCCTACAACCCCCCGGGCAAGGGTTTTAAGTTATGCTGTGGGGGCATATAAGGTTTTTATAGAAGGTGTTGTCATAGAAACTTCAAAAAAGGGAATTCGATTGGAAATTCAAAGGGCTAGTGCCCTTTTTAATAGTCGAAAGTGATTGGAGGGCAACTAGCCCCCCCCCCCACACACACCCATCATTCCCTCAAACACATCCAATCAAATAGTTGATCTCCAGATAGGAAATATGTTTTTGAGGAGGACACTTCCCCACAACCCTCGGGGCAAGGGTTTTAAGTTATGCCCTGAGGGCATATAGGAATGATGTAGGCACAATGTACTACGTATTATTTTTTGCCTTTAGAGAAGGGCACTTTATATGTAAGAGGTCGTCGTAGAACCTTCAAAAGTGGCTCATTCGATTGGAAATTGAGTTCTAGTGCCCTTTTTAATAGTCAAAAGTGATTGGAGGGCAACTAGCCCCCCCCCACGCCCATCATTCCCTCAAACACATCCAATCAAAATTTTGAGATAGCCATTTTGTTCAGCGTAGTTGATTTCTACATAGAAAATCTGTTTTTGAGAAGGACACTCCCCCACAACCCTCAGGGCAAGGGTTTTAAGTTATGCCCTGGGATATATAAGGTTTTTATAGAAGACGTTGTCGTAGAAACTTCAGAAAAGGCTCATTCGTTTGGAAATTCAAAGGGCTAGTGCCCTTTTTTAATAGTCGAAAGTGATTGGAGGGCAACTACCCCCCCCCCCCCACGCCCATCATTTCCCCAAATACATCCAATCAAAATTTTGAGATAGTCATTTTGTTCAGCGTAGTTGATTTCCAGATTGAAAATATGTTTTTGAGGAGGACACTCCCCCACAACTATCAGGGCAAGGATTATAAGTTATGCCCTGGACCAATACAATATTACTTTGTTTATTCCAATTTAAACTACAATCAATCTGAAAAACAAGATACCTTATATCAAATATCTGCTTAATCTCTGTACCATTAAAATTAACTAAACTGAAAACATTATCGGTAACTCCAGTACAACTAAAAATCACGTAGTTAGTTTTACTCGCGTTCACTGCTAAACAAATAAGACTAGTAAAAACATGCAGGTTATGAAGCACTTTATTTGCTTTTGAAACAAGCTCACTCAAAGCCTTTCCAGAAATTGTTATAACTGTGACATTTTGATTTATTCTTAAATTGATTTAAATTGATTTAAATTGATGAAATTGATTTATTTTCTTAAAATCAATTAAAATAGTTAAAGGAGTAGAGCCACTCTCAAATACATTGTTTAAAACATCAAGAAGATGGTGCACTGCATGACTAGTAAAATGAAATTTTCGGAGTCCAAATTGTATGTCACATAAAAACCCAAGAGAATCAAGGTAGAAATACAGTTTCTTATGAACAACCTTTTCAAAAATTTTTGAGAACAGTGGCAGAATCGATATAGGTCTCCAGTTTGACATTTCTCTTTTGTCGCCACGTTTATGCAAATGTGTAATTTTTGCTTGTTGTGAAGCATCTGGGAACTGGTCTCCTTCCATAGATAGGCTCACCAAGTATAGAAGACAAGGCAAAAGGTAAGTGGTGACAGCCTTCAATACCTTAAGGCTAAGACCGTCAATTCCTGCTGAATTCGACTTTATTGTTTTCAGTGTGTCCTCGAGATCAGACTGAGTGGACTTTACGAATTTCATGGAACGACCTTCCTAATGGTCATCAATAAACAGCTCGTTTTTTCACCAACTACAAGTTTATCCACTGGGTCTATAATGTTATTACCAAGTAGAACCTCATTTATCACTTGCCAAGTTTCCTTGACATCACCGTTTTTATCACGAAACTTCTCCGAATAATAATGTTTTATTAATGACCTTGTGAGGGAGTTCACATTGCTCCGAAGTTTCCTGAATTCTTCAAGGTTTTGTTGCAGTGGAGAATCAAGGTACAACCGATAAAGTCTGTTCTGTTCATGAATATTTTCCAAGATTTTATTCATCACCCACGGTTTCCTTGGGACATTTTTCTTCTTACAAATAACCTTCACAGGGCAACACTTATCAGAAATAACTGACAATATTTAAAAGAAAGTGTCAAACGCCATCGATGCGTTTTCTTTTTTCATTCATAACTTCCTCCCAAGAAACTATACTTATCTCTTCTTGAAACTGTTTAAGATTTTCCAGCTTAAGATCCCTCACTGTCAGGTTCTCCATTTTAAAAACCTTTTTTCCAGTGTCCCGAATTACGCATGCCAAGGGAAGATGGTCAGAACCTGGACATATGATCACGTCGCAATAACTTTTCGGTATAAGATTCGCCGATAAATACATATTATCAATAAGGGTAGCCGACTGACTAGTAATCCGTGTCGATATTTTTGCTACTAGAAAAAAATTGTGCGTCAACATAATATTTAAAAAATCAAGGTTAGAACTACTTAAATTAAGAAGATTAAAATGAAAATCACCAATATAAACCCGATCCAATTTAGTCGCCGCTGTATCGGAAATAAACTTATCAAAATCGAGAAGAAAATCCTCTGGATTAGCGCTAGGCGCGGCTGGTATACTAAACAAACTAACAACTTATTATTCTAAGTTATTTTTTTTTGCTTGTCTAAAGTTTTAATGTGACTCCTTACTTTTCTTTGAAAAACTTCTTTTTTGATTATTTTTAATTAACTTATGGTCGTTTTTTTATTGTCAAAATTTTATTATCGATTAATGTATTGAATTTTTGTGCTGCTTCTCAGATTTTTGGCTTAATAAATACAATATCGGATTCCAACGTAAATAATCTGGCGCTCCTGCCGGATAAAACAATGGGCAGGTAAAGGGATCCACATGATGGTGGATATTTTTCAAAATGACAAAATCTTTGCCGTGTTGTTTTACAACCATTTCATTTGATTGAAAACTATGGTCAGCTTTAAGCATAAGAACAACACATACTTCATTATACGCAGGAAGGTTTTAACCATCTGTAATCCACACCAGCTGGCATAGTAAAAATCAGGTGTATAGTTGGAGGTTGTAGTCCTAGTGTAGCACTATTTCAAACGTTTCTCCATGCCTTTTGCTTTAGGTATTTGGATTAGTCTTGTCGCGTTAGACGGCCCAGGTTGTTGGACAAGAATTTATTAGATTGAATTTTGCATATTGGCATTGAATTCGAAATTGCTCGTTCTTGAATTCTGTCCCATTGTATTCTGGACCTTTGATTGTGCTGGTTGTTGCTCTTCCAACGATTCATCATTTTCAACAATAGTGAATTTGTGACATTTTTGAAGTTTTAAACTCTCACTTTCTTAGCTTGATCTAGTTAAGAGCGAACCCTAGGGAATCAAAGCAGTAGTCACTCAAATATTTCGTACCCAATATGACATCATCTTGTATGTGAAGATGCAGTTTTCAAAAAATTGTTTTATTTTAAATATTATGTTTAGTTAATTACAAAAGGCACTAGATATGTCAGTTTCCTTTCAAATTAGCTATCAAACAGCTCTCTACAATGTTCCAGTGCCATGCTTGCAGTGAAGAAGGAGAAAAAAAAAATATCAGTGCTACCATGCAAAAAGTGATTTCCTTGTTGTTCAAGCCAGGGGGCTGTAAGTTTGCTGTATAGTTTTCGGCAATAAAGCAATTCCAGTGGTGTACTTATTGTTTTGGTCCATCGCCATTTTCTTTTAAGACTAATCGAGATAATGGTTACCATTCCTGAATCAGCTGCAAATGGTAATTTTTCTCATTAGCCAGTTTGTTTTAAAAGGTGTTTTTTAATTGTTGGTTAATAGGGGCCGTGGTTCGTTTCTTGCTAGTTTTTATTATTATTACAGGCCATTTTTTCTTGATGGAGGGGGGAGCACCCCTTACTCGACAAAACTGCATTTTCAGGCATTGCCACGGACCCCCCCCCCCCTTCATTTGGTTGCAGGTATGTATATTGCTTATAAATATTCAGCCTTGACTTGTCAAGAGATTGTACTGAATTAACGAATCTCCCAGGATTTGGTTTACAACTAAATTTGAGCCCAAGGAAGCTTATACCGCTTATTTATCCTCAAACTATTGGCGGCTTCTCAACCAATTGAAGTTCCAATGATGACACTAAGGACAATTTTTAATAGTCATTAGATCAGGCCAGTGTTTGAATTGCTGAAAGTATTATTTTCTATCTAAAAGTTGTTTTTTTTTCAACATACAAGGTGTGGATGTGATTCTTGCAAGACGGCCTCAGGCGGCTTGGTGCTGTTGTGAGTTGTTCGTAGTAGTATATACAATAATGGGTCATTGAATTAAAAATACTCTATTGAATAATGTATTAATAATAGATGTATTGAAAATTGTTTTTGCTTTAATGGTTGTCAGATAGTAGACTATTTTCTGACAAACATACAATCAAAAATGATAATTATGTAGCGTTTGCAGATCGTATTTGGTATATCCATCAGTTAATTCTCTATAATCCTGTTCAAAACTGACAATTTTGGTAATCTTCGTTTAGTGAGAATTCAGGTCAGTTATAGTAGTAATAATATGTTGTCGTTTTCTAGATTGATGATGGAAAGCCAGTTCATTTGAAAGGAGGAAAGTCTGATGAATTGATGGCGGTCGCCACTGGATTCTTGGTCGTGTATGGTGTAGCCAATGCATTACACTACATTTACACACAATCTTTTCCTCAGAAATAGTATTTTGTGAATAATTGAAATTTATGTTAAATTAAAATAAATAGTTACAGTAGTTCGTTTTGCTGCAAGCCATGACGATTGTCATCGTCGTTTGACGCCTCTTTTATGACGCAATACTTTTTTTGTCTGCACTTTTATGACGCAATACTTTTTTTTGTCTGCACTTTTATGGCGGAATACTTTTTTTGTCTGCACTTTTATGACGCAATACTTTTTTTTTTCTCTGCACTTTTATGACGAAATACTTTTTTTTGTCTGCACTTTTATGACGCAATACTTATTTTTTGTCTGCACTTTTATGACGCAATACTTTATTTTTGTCTGCACTTATGACGCAATACTTTTTTTTGTCTGCAAGAAACCATTATTTCAATCTTTTGCTCTTGAATTCCTGAAAATATGAAACAGTCTTTGCTTTCACATCCAAATTTCATTGGCGACCAAAATACTTGTTGGTAGTTCTTTACATTATATTTACAGAGCATCTTGTCCTCGAAAATGTAAAAAGCAAATGTTAAAACCCTGTTTATGTTTGTTTATTGTTACTTTAAGGATTTAGGAAAATGGGGACACATGCTAACATTCTTTTAAGGAGAGGAGAATATTTTGAAATGGCAAAGAAAAGGTGCTCTTTATGGAAACTGTTGGCCATTATAGGAGAAATTTATAGATTTGGAAGGGAAAAGGTCCTTTGGCTACGTTTTTGGAAAACAGGCAAACTCCTAGCCGAAAATGTTTTAGTAAATTCTATCAGACAGCTCTTGGTACCGAACTGTAAGAAGGGAGAAACTCATTCTGATAGTGGTCCAACTTCTAAAATAAGTAGCTTTGATAACAATATATCGCTAAAGTTCCACCTTTTGTCTCAATTCTTTAAGAACAATTCCTGAACCACAAGAGCTGTGTAATTAGAATCAGAACCTTTTTAAAAGTTCTTAAAAACTTTAACGTTAAGAGTAGGGTACTGAGGAGGGACCAACCCCCTTTATATACGGAATAATTTCCTTTTGTTTAAATTTTAATGTCACTCCTTACTTTCAATAGAATTTTTTTTTTAATTTAATGCCTAGAAGGATGTATTCGTTTGGTTTTGTTTTCTTCCCGATGGGTAATTTTATCGAACCAATGGCCCTAGGAAATCTTAACAGGGCTCATTCGAAACAAAATTCAAAGTCTTAGTGCCTATTTTAAGTGGCAAAAGCAATTATGCTACAAAAACTGGTGTTTTTGCAAGTAGTGTATGTAAAATAAAAGTTTGGGCTCAAAAGGGGCCAACACGCTATCGAGAGAGAATTTTGTGGTAGCCACCAGATTTAGAACGATTGAAAACACAGTCTGTACAAAATAAATGCTTCGAACCAATAGCCATAGGATATTGGAAGCTAATTTTAAAGCTCATTTAAATATGCTAATTCATTCAAGGCTTGACAAAATTCAATATAGTAGTACATGATTATGCATAAGTTATTTTGGGGAGGTTCGGTAGACCTTATTGTGGCGGGGGGGGGGGGGGCGATCCCTGAACCATCAAAAAGTGAATTTTTACTCCCTTTGTATTAAGATTTTTCTCGAAGCATCTTTCTGCAAAATTCAAACTTTAATGTATAGAGTGGTTTTTGAAAAGACAGTAACTTATTTTTAGGATAACTCCTTGGTATGGTATTAAAAACGGACATAAAATAAGCTTTAAAAAGCGTTTTGGAATAAAATTAAAGAGTGACATTCAAACATACACCGAACTTAAGTTGTTTGTGCTGTGCCAGGATAAAAAACAACTTATGTTGTTAAAAAAAAAAAATGACACAGCATTCGCACGGGATTCTGACTAATGGACAATTCTTCTGGGCTTGGTATGTTTTGATGGACGTCTTTGGGCTGAAAAACCTCTTCCTAGCTAATTTATCTATTATGGGTTGCCTCCCCGTAGTAGCATAATATTTGTAGGCATGAATATATAATGAGTCGGAGATAATAGGCTTGAGACTGTCTGTGCAGGATTTCGACTCTTGTTGATAGAAGAGCATCGCCAAGTGCTGAAAACCATGTTGTGACCAAGATGGGCCCAGGACTGCACAGAACCTCCATTCATGGAGTTCCCAGGGACTTCTTGCTGTCCGGTTCTAAGCCGGCTTAAGCACTTCGGTGTAGACTTGAGAAGATATGTGATCCCCGTCCTGTACTGGTATCCGGGATCATTGCTTTTCCTGAGGCGAAAATAATTTCAATGATTTAAACAACATGAAAATTGGAACTTGGAATGTTACGACATTAAAAAATGACTATCGTATCGACATTTTGACTGACGAATTCAGACGATTCGAACTGGATTTATTAGGAGTTTCAGAAACTCATATCCCAGGGGTAGGAAGCATGAAATTAGGTGATATAGAATTTGTTTACTCAGGCAGGAAGGATGGGGTACATAGACAGGGAGTAGGGCTGATGATGAATAAGGAAACTGCTAAGTCTTGTTTAGGCAGGGAAGGTATTAATAATAGAATACTAATTGCTCATTTTATGACTAGAAAGTTCAGGGTATCAGTTATAGTAGTATACGCCCCTGTAGAACCGACTGACGGAAATACTAGTGACTCAGATGAATTTTATTTACAGTTACAGGAGCAAATAGACAAGGTCCCAGGTAGAAATATGATGTTATTACTGGGAGATTTTAACGCCCAGGTTGGTAGAAATAGGGATAGATGGTATCCCAGCCTAGGTAAATTTGGTGTAGAAAAGAAAACAGTAATGGATACAGACTTTTGCAATTTTGTAGGTATAACAATCTAGTTATAACCAATACGGTGTTTGGTCATAAAATGGCTCATAAGTTAACATGTTATTCACGTGATGGTAAGACAGCAAACCTTATTGATTATATTATAGTAAACCGAAGACTGGCAGGATCAATACAAGATACTAGGGTATATAGGAGTGCTGTTATTGATGTTAAAAGTAAAGATCACCATCTAGTAGTGTCAAGGGTTAATTTAAAGCTGAAATATCGGAAGGGTAACTACCTCCCGGGAAGTTATGATGTTGGTAGACTCCAGGATGAGAATTTGAGAGAAACTTTCCAGGAACAGTTGAATACTAAACTTGAGAGTTTAAAATTTGATAATGTGGAAGATGGTTGGAATAATTTTAGAAAAATAATTTGTGAAGTTGCGGAAGGTGTATTAGGGAAGAAAGCTAGAACTGCAGCTAAGAATATTAGTGAAAAAGCTTTATGTTTAATAGAAAGGAGAAAGGACTTGTACAAGAATTATCTGAGTGATAGATCGTATG
Source organism: Artemia sinica (assembly GCA_027921565.1). NCBI lineage: Eukaryota > Metazoa > Arthropoda > Branchiopoda > Anostraca > Artemiidae > Artemia > Artemia sinica. The sequence goes on from CM051262.1 coordinate 17,212,338, forward strand.
AAAACAAAAGAAATGTAAAGAAAGTGGAGAAAGCATTAAAATATGAACTAAGGAGGTGTGAAGTGGAGGCCATGGATAAAATTGCCGAGGATCTGGAAGATGCAGCTAGACGGCATAATAGTAAAATATTGTACTGGCACGTTAACAAATTGAGAGGGAATAGTCAATCCGGACTTGTCCCAGTTTAAAGATAGGAATGGGGTCGCAATTAGCGATAAGGAAAAAACTAAAGAGAGATGGGCCGAACATTTTGAGAATTTGCTTAACCGAGATAGAGTTGCAGGAAAAAATATAGAGGAAAATGAAAAAGTTTGTGATACCTTGGATGTGAAGGAAGGTTTGTTTTGTGAGGAGGAATTAGCAACAGTACTAAAAGGATTAAAGAATAATAAGGCTCCAGGTGCTGATAGGGTGGTAAATGAGTTTCTTAAATATGGTGGCTCTGAGGTTAGAAATAAGTTATTGAAGATTATGAATATGATTTTTGAAAAAGGGGAAGTACCTAACGATTTTAGGAAAACCTTAATTAAGCCACTTTATAAGAAAGGTGATAAAAGTGAGTGTGGTAATTATCGAGGCATTAGTCTGGTCTCTGTAGGTAGCAAATTACTTAGTAATATGATACTTTTTAGACTGAGAGATGCCGTAGACAAAGTTTTAAGAGAAGAGCAGTGCGGTTTTAGAAAAGGTAGAGGATGTGTCGACCAAATTTTCACTCTTAGGCTAATAATTGAGAAGTGCCTGAGTTTTCAAACACCTTTGGTCCTCAGTTTTATAGATTATGAGCAAGCGTTCGACTCTGTTGATAGAAGAGCTTTAGTAAAGGTTTTATCCTTGTACGGTATACCAGACAAATAAATTAAAGTGATTAGTGCTATGTACGAGAATAACACTGCTGCGGTTAAGGTAGGAAATGAGGTTAGCAGCTGGTTTTGTATTAAATCAGGAGTTAAGCAGGGTTGTGTTCTATCCCCCTTTATATGGATTATTTTGATGGACTTTGTTTTAAGGAGCACAGGAAAGGCAATGGGAGACCACGGAATCAAATGGGAAGGAAAAAGTCTCCTGGACTTGGATTATGCTGATGATTTAAGCATCCTAGATGAAAGTGTGAGCAAAATGAATGAAGTTTTAGAGGTTTTGCGAGTTCAGGGTGCTAGAATTGGTTTGAAAATTAATGTTAGGAAGACTAAGTCACTAAGGCTAGGAATAAGTAAAGACGAAAAGGTGACGTTGGGTAATGAAAAGATTTATCAGGTGGGCAGCTTCACTTACCTTGGTAGCATTATTAGTAAAGATTGTGGGAGCAGTGAAGATGTTAAAAATAGAATAGCCAAGGCTCAGGGTGTTTTTTCACAGTTGAAAAAAAGGATTGTTCTGGGTACCCGGCTGACTGACCGTATTTCAAACAATAGGCTATACGAAAAATGTGGTTCAATACCGCTCTCTTGGGCTATAATGAAAGAAAGGTTGAGGTGGTTAGGGCACGTTGTGCGGATGAAGGATGACAGATTGCCGAAGATTGTTCTTTTCGGCCAACCATCTAGGGCTAAACGGAAAGCAGGTCGTCCCCTTCTGGGGTGGGAGGACGTCATAAAGAAAGATTTTAAGGAAATGGGAACTTCGTGGGCGGGTGTAAAAAGGGAGGCTTTGAATAGATTGAGATGGAGGAGGAGCGTGCGTAGCTGTGTTGGCCTCAGGCGGCTTGGTGCTGCGGTGAGTTGTTAGTAGTAGTAGTAGTAGTAGTTTGTTTAATTTATAAATGTGAACACCAAGATCTAGCTGCTATAAGATCAGTATCTTCACTTTCAATTTTGAAATCTTGCTGAAACGGGCTGGATTTTTGCTAAGATGAAATGAAATGTGGGGATAAAAAATCAAGAATGAGAAAACAGAGATATTCTTAGGCAGGGGTGCCAAAAGTGCTTGTTTAATAGAGAACAATGTAAGCCTTCTTAAAGGACATGCATGCTCACGGGAGGGAGGATATCTTTCTTTCAACAAAATTACCACAAAATATTACAAATAACTTTGAAGTTATTGAAACAAAATTTTGAGATGGTCATTTTACCAAACTGATTGTTCCATGGGCTCTTGTCAGCCCTGGAGGCATAGCTATTAGACCTTTCTACTATTATTGTAAAATGATCATCTTCAAAACAAAACGTTTAGAAGACATTCATGTCTTCCCATGGGCGGTTACTTATTGATCATGTTTAACTAGGTTTTTTTTTGTAATAAATTAATCCAATATAATTTAAAACTGATCTGAGGGGTTACACGATAGCCACACTACTAAGAGCCATGGCTGTTTCCCCTGTAATAATTATGCCTCTCAGAGCCCTACTTAACCACTTGTCCAGCTCATTTCGGGTACATGGACCAACTTTATTGAAATGACATTTGCATACAAAACAAAATTTGTTGCAGAGTGCGCTCTTATGGCTCGATTTGCTTTTCATATTTGACAAGTCAATCTTAAATTTTCTAACTATTTTCTAATCTTGAAATCTGCAGCTCTTTTGCTTATACATTATATACCTTCTTGGAAAATTACAGTAAAAAAAAAAAAAAAAAAAAAAAAAAAAAAAAAAAAAAAAAAAAAAAAAAAAAAAAAAAAAAAAAAAAAAAAAAAAAACGCCAAAGCTATAGCTGTTTTTCATGCGCCATTGCTAGTCTTCTTATTTTTCACAAAAAAATACATGTTGTCTAGAGTTTTGTCAACTTTTTTTTACTAGTAGGTATTAAGGCGAATTAAGTGGCAACGGTTTTTGACCGTTACCACCTATGGATAACCATCTTTGAATTTGTTTCACTGCAGCAAAGGGTGAAATCCGATTATTGTTGGGACTTCGGTTTTCTTGAGGATTTGCAGCGTTTCTTTTAGCTTAGAAAATATAGAAACATGTGTTTCATTGTAATTGTCCATGAGGTTAGTGACGTCAATTGTACCAACAGGCCTTTGCAAAAAAAAAAAAAAAAAATTGTACAATTAGGTCTAAAAAAATGCTTTGTCAATATATACCAACACTTACAGTTCCCTACCATACACGCAGGAAACAATAAACAAGCATTGTAGTGTTTTTTGTGGAAGTTTTTATAAAATTCCAGTGTGTTCGTTTTGTCTAATCTTCCTCGGTTTATCCCAGACATATCAAGAAAGCTTTCTTCGAGGTGGAAGTTAAAACCCGACATTAGGGATTTACTGAACATCCAGCTGTAAGCAATAAAAGAAATGATATTAATCCATGAGATTACCCGCCTATTTTGGTATAATAATAAATTAAATATGGTCATACGTAACACCAGCTTCACTTTGGCAGAACCATTCTTAGGGTTGGTGGTGCCCGGGGCAAAATTAATTACAGCAGCGCCCCTATCGTGTCAAATATAAGCAAGAAAAGCCGAATCAAAGTTCCCACCCCCTCCAGTCACGAAACCCAGGGCAGCTTGCCCGTCCCCCCCCCCCCGGCGTTAATGGCTCTGCACTTAGTTAGCTGTTACTGAATGGAAGAAGATACAAAGTGAAGACTCCGCCTTAAACGTTTTTTAAAGCTGGAAAGTCTGACGTGGACTAAGTGTTGGTTTTCAGAGAAGAAGAAATTTTTTTCCATGGACCATGAGGAATATTGTTCCAATCTTCTTCTATATGGTGGCAAGCGGGATCTATTGAGCCTACCCAAGGCCGTAACCAGGATTTTTTTTTCAGAGGGAGTTTTACTCAAAGATTTTTTCGGGGGGGGGGGGGGTGCACGAAAAAACCTCAAAACGCATAAAAAAAAATTTTTATAACCATTCTTGTTACGTTTTTACAAGTCAAAAACATTTCGGGAGAGGTTCAAACCCCCCTAACCCTTTCCCCTCTGGGTAAAGCCTTGAGCCTATCAAACCCTTTCATGTTAGGACTCCTTCCATGTGTTTATTTGTGAATGGTTTTTCAATCTAATTCCAAGAATGAAAATTCCCTTCACTGCCAAGAAAAAAAGACCCCGCCCTCTTATGGGCGGACCTGTGTACATTAGGTCACATAGCATACCTGTACACTTTGAAACATAGGTCAGGCATTATTTGTCAAATGTTTACTGCGACACTTGCCAAATTGCGGCAACAGATGCTATTTTCATGACCAATTTTGCAGGCAATCAGGGAAGTCCTGAAAAATTTCAGAGATATCTTTAGAAAAATAATTAAAAAGAAATCCTTTCAAATTGACCGCTTTTCAACTGAGTTCTGGCTAGACTTTTGTTTCTTGCATTGTAGAGTCTTGTTGCACCACAGTATCGTGTAAGATTCTATCACGGTAAAAAAAAAAGTTAGTTTGGATGTCTATTCCTTTGTGTTGCTGTATCGCAGTGACGAAAGTACGGTATTTTTTTTTTTTTTTTTTGGATTTTTTTTTTTTTTTTTTTTTTTTTTTTTTTTTTTTTTTTTTTTTTTTTTTATTATTTTTTTTTTTTTTTTTTTTTTTTTTTTTTTGGGGGGGGGGGTCACTGAATGAGCCTGTAAGAAGTTTGGAGAAGTAGGTGTATATACCCCATAAAGTGATCCGACTCGAATTCGTCCTTCTTGACAGTTTTTGTTTAGAATCTCATTTCCCCTGAGAAATGAGAAATTTTGCCTTCTTAAATGTCTTGTAAGGCTGAAACATACGTCATGTCTTGTAAGGGTTAACAATATGTCGTGCATTTTAACCCGAAACGTCTGCTTTTTGTTAATACGGGCAATTTTATCCGACATTTCAACATACAAACTCTTTTTGAGCTAAGGCTCATTTGTGTTGCTTCACATGATAAGCGATGATAGACAGACTTATGTATCAACAAATGAAATGACATCATTTTTATACCATCCTAAAAGGGGCTTACGCAAGATTTGCCTCTCACTCACTCGGACTATCTGTCTTGGCTTTTTCTACAATTAGCCATGGCTTGATGCCTGCAACTACTAGATTTTAATTCGAACTACTTGAATTTAGTTCGGAAACTTTGCTAGTTCTCTTTTATCACGGATTCTTCGAAATGCTCATTACAGAGGTGCAAATTCATTAAATCATAACCTAATGATGATCTGGGCTAGTATCAAACCTTTCACTGTAAGTGGTCAGTCTTCCCAAAATAAACGAACACTCTAAGAATCGCTGTTTCAATGAAGATGTTTCAAACATATTTAGTAATTGACGATAAAGAAGCGTAACTAATGTCAACAGAAATACACAGATCACAGTAAATTCTGATTTCCGCCATTTTGTGCTGCGAAACAATATGTTGTCCTTAATATTTTGCCTTAGTCGGGCTATTATATGGCCTGATCTGTTTAGTAAAACAGTAAAACAGATCACAGTGAAACCCTGATTTCCACCATTTTGTGCTGCAAAAACAACATGTTGTCCCGAATATTTTGGCCTTAGTCGGGCCAATCTATGGCCTGATCTGTTTAGTAAAACAGATCAAGGTAAATCCTGATTTCCACCATTTTCTGATGCAAAAAACGTCCCGAACATTTTGGGCCAATCTGTTTAATAAAACAGATCACAGTAAGTGCTGATTTCCACCATTTTGTGCTACAAAACAACATGTTGTCCTAAATAAGGCCAAAATAATACTACAAAATATACCAAAATGTTCTTGACACGCTTGAGGAAAGCAATGTGTTGAATTGCATGCGCCTTCTAGTTCCCCTTTCTGTTCGTATTGGTTTTACACGATAAGTTCTGTTGGGTTTCCCTTTTGAGTCTGTGTAGATTTGTTACATTATTGTTTTTTATTGTATTGTTTACCCAGTTGATCTATAATGACTCATGACGATGTTTATCTTTTTTTTTGTTCTTTAAAATTTATCAAAGATACAAACTCAGTATGTTTTTCTGTTTTGAAATAAAGTTGTTGTTTTTGAAATAAAATTTTTGTCTTATCTTAAGCGAAAACCTTCCCGTTCTTTTTTTATTCAAGCAGGAGGGGGGGGGGGGGGAATGTAGTGTCTGCTGTTGGTATGTAACGCCCTTTTCATTTGCACTTTATGTAGTATGCTCGACTTCCTCCAAGTATGTTTATATTTTTTCTGTGTACCTTTTAATGTTATGAGTTATGTTAAAATAAAAAGTAAAAAATGTTATGAGCCAGGTCTTAATTGACTGGCCTCAGCTAAACTTCAAAAATATTCAGGCAAATTGGATTTCGGTGCTGTTCCGCAATTTAGCTAAACCTTATTATGAGTAGGTCTACAAACAGCTATTTCCCAATTTTTGCTTGAACCAATTTTCATTGTGGATAGGCCCTTACTTGGAACTACACATCTTTATGATTTCATCCTAAAATAGTAAAAAGTAAAAATAGACTGGATTTTTCATAAAAATTTATTAAGGCACGAAAACAATCCATCGACTAGTCTCATCACAAAATACACATCCTGTCTCCCCAAAGTGTTGTCAAAAGCGGTTAAAAAAAAAACAATGTTTCTGGGAAAACTGGATCTAAAAAGATCTCTAGACTTTGGAATCAGAAGCAGACTTAACATACTTCAAACTCCAGTACTCCTTGGCTGCAAGTCTTTCTGACTCCTTTTTGAAATTCATAAATTTTCACCAGAATCATTTCCTAACCACTCGCCAATGTCTTCCAAGCTATCATGAATTAAAAGGTGACCTGGATTTTCTTCATGTTCAACTTCATAGCTATCAAGTACATAATCATTCAGGAATTCATCGTTCAAGTCAATAAAAAACATCTGGATCAAAATTTTCTGTTTCATCACTTTCAACATATAAATCAGCTTTCCTTGTTACTTGATTATTCAAATTTTCTTTCTTCAAATTTGTTTTTGCAGCATTGTCACCTTGAGAAGAGGGCTTACGTGGTGAATCTTTGACTTTCCTTACATTTTTATCCGGCACTTCATTTCTTTTTAAATTGTTTTCTAGCGTCTTTCGTCGGCAGTTTTTTTTAAAAATGGGCACGTTTCTATGTAAATTTTTCAAAATAAAGATCGACGGCTTCAAGCGTACTTTTAATGGAGGAAAAGAGGAGTAAGAAAAATGTACTTGGTTAAAAGCCTCCTCAATGGCAAAAATTTCATGTGTTTCTATAAAAGGCTTCAGCGTCGTTGAATATTTACTTTTGCCTTCAACTAACAAATACTCAAATCTATTCAAAAACAGGCAATATCTAGATTTTCACTTTTGTTATATTCCCAGTGTGGGTTGAGTTGGGAAAATCTAGAGATTCCAGTTTGGGCTGAAAATACGTCTATATGCACACTTCGATTTTTGGGAGAATGTTCCAAGCTGTGAAGCTTAGCTAAGGCAAAACCACCAGGATAGTTGGTACTTGAAACGCTTAGAAGAAATAAGCTGAGAAGTGAGTTGGCAAGTAAATGCCCAACAGCACTTACGGCTAATGTCATTTGCCAATTTCCCTTTAGTCGATTTTCCCACCTGAAAGGAAGAAAATGTTAGAAATAAATCTCTTGAATCCGGGTCGCAGCGGTAGCTAGCAATCCGGGTTGCAGCGGTAGCTAGCAATCCGGGTTGGCAGCGGTAGCTAGCAACCTATTAAGAGACGATCACGTCCAATGTTAAGAAATATAAAAACCCATAACTCCTAAAAAAAAAAAAAAAAAGTCAGATCAAAACAAAAAGCACACCATTAGAACCGCCTTGTCCGAAACCCCTGTATAGTAAACTTTCTGTTATTTGGTTTGAACAGCAAGGGAAATATATTGGCTTGAAAATCAAGAAAAGTGGCGGTTACTACAACATTCTGGCTAAACGGCATATTTCTTTCCTTCTTTCTCTTCCACAGATAGCTTGGCACTGGAACATCGTAGAGAGTTGTTTAGTGGCTCATTTTAAAGGAAATCTCTAGATCTAGTGCCATTCGTACTTTATTTTTTTTTTTTAATTAATCATTTTTTACGAAAAACTTAATTTTTTATATACAATATTGATCAATGACGTCATAATCGTTGGATGTAGTTAGTACATAAAGGCTCGATCATCGAATTTAAGCTGAAAACTAAGTAAAGGACATTATGCCTCCATATATTCACAGTGATGTATAAGATTTCCCATTACATCTGTAAACTCTTCCACAGTTGCCGGTCCATACCTTGGAAGCTTTTCATTAAACATGCAACATTTCTTTTGGATATTACTATGAAGTTTTGCGAAAGCATCTCTAGCCGACTTTTCAACAAAATCCATTCTTTCAGAGATAATTTTAATCTTTAATTTTGAATATTTTTCGTAATCCCGGTAAAACATTCGTAAAATTTTTCTCAATTTACAAAGATCAGCCTGCATTGTTGCCATCTTTTTGGACTTCTGAATATAATTTTTAATTTTGTTCTTATGCGTTCTTTGCAGCTTGTGTAAACTGCAAAAATATCCATGGTATCCGAGCAATAGTTTGAATATTTCAATTCAAGCTAGAAAAATACCTTAAAATGTTAAAATTAGTTTTATTTTTGGTTAGGTTCTAACTACCTGATGTGGGATTTAAAATGTATTTTCATTAAAAGACGATCATCGGAATAACAAATAATTGCATACATTGGAATTTAATAATTAAGCTCTGAGACAGCAATAGAAAAGATAATGAAAAACAACAATGTAGCAAAACAGAGGAAGTATTTTCTACTGATGAGCAATTATATCGAGATAAAGCAAATATTTTGGCAGAGACAACGTCTCCACCGTCTTCAGAGCATGAAACCTTGAAAAAAAAAAATAAACCACCGAAAAAAAAAAGGCATGAATTTGCCAGATAAAAAAAATAAACAACCTAAAAACGTGAACTAAAAAGCTCCACATGAACTCTTTTAGTTTGTTTTTAAGGTTGCTTTTAACTTTGGCTTTATTGCGGTTTTTTTCACCTTTCAGTCGTATTTTATGAAAAAATAATAAACAACCGAAACAAAAAACCATGAATTAGCCAGATAAAAAAAAAAATAAAAAAAAGATAAACAACCTAAAAACGTGAACTAAAAAAGCTCCACATGAACTCTCTTAGTTTGTTTTTAAGGTTGCTTTTAACTTTGGCTTTATTGCGGTTTTTCACCTTTCAGTTGTATTTTATGAAAAAAAATAATAAACAACCAAAAACAAAAAAGCACATGAATAGTTTGTTTTTAAGCCAACCTTTTAAATGAAAGCACGAATAAGCCAGATAAAAAAATAAACAACCTAAAAAAAAAGCGAACTCTTTATGAACTAAAAAAAAAATAAAACAACACTAAAAGCTGAACTAAAAAAACGCTCCACATGAACTCTTTTAGTTTGTTTTTAAGGTTGCTTTTAACTTTGGCTTTATTGCGGTTTTTCACCTTTTCAGTTGTATTTTATGAAAAAATAATAAACAACCAAAAACAAAAGCACGAATAAAAAAAGCACGAATAAGCCAAGCCAATAAAAAAATAAAAACCTAAAAACGTGAACTAAAAAAGCTCCACATGAACTCTCTTAGTTTGTTTTTAAGGTTGCTTTTAACTTTGGCTTTATTGCGGTTTTTCACCTTTTAGTTGTATTTTATGAAAAAATAATAAACAACCAAAAGCAAAAAGCCAAAAAGCACGCATAAGCCAGATAAAAAAAAATAAAAAAGCTCCACATGAACTCTCTTAGCCAGATAAAAAAATAAACAACCTAAAACGTGAACTAAAAAAGCTCCACATGAACTCTTTTAGTTTGTTTTTAAGGTTGCTTTTAACTTTGGCTTTATTGCGGTTTTTCACCTTTTAGTTGTATTTTATGAAAAAATAATAAACAACCAAAACAAAAAGCACGAATAAGCCAAAAAGCACGAATAAGCCAAAAAGCACGAATAAAGCCAGATAAGCCAAAAAACGTGAACTAAAAAAAATAAACAACCTTTATTGCAAAAGTGTAACTAAAAACAACCAAACAAAAAGCACGAATAAGCCAAAAAGCATGAACTCTTTTAAAAAAGCTCCACATGAACTTTGTTTGTTTTTAAGGTTGCTTTTAACTTTGGCTTTATTGCGAATTTTCACCTTTTAGTTGTATTTTATGAAAAAAATAATAAACAGCAAAAACAAAAAGCATGAATAAGCCAAAAAGCACGAATAAGCCAAAAAGCACGAATAAGCCAGATAAAAAAAAAAATAACAACCTAAAAACGTGAACTAAAAAAGCTCCACATGAACTCTCTTAGTTTGTTTTTAAGGTTGCTTTTAACTTTGGCTTTATTGCGGTTTTTCAACCTTTTATTGCAGTCGTATTTTATGAAAAAATAATAAACAACCGAAACAAAAAGCATGAATTAGCCAGATAAAAAAAAAATAAAAATAATAAACAACCTAAAAACGTGAACTAAAAAGCTCCACATGAACTCTTTAGTTTGTTTTTTTTAAGGTTGCTTTTAACTTTGGCTTTATTGCAATTTTTCACCTTTCAGTTGTATTTTATGAAAAAATAATAAACAACTGAAAGAAAAAAGCATGAAAGCATGAATAAGCCAGATATAAAAATAAACAACCTAAAGACGTGAACTAAAAAAGCTCCATATGAACTCTTTTAGTTTGTTTTTAAGGTTGCTTTTAATTTTGGCTTTATTGCGATTTTTCACCTTTCAGTTGTATTTAAAAAAAATAATAAACAACCAAAAAAAAAAAGCATGAATAAGCCAAAAAGCACGAATAAGCCAGATAAAAAAAAAAAAACCTAAAAACGTGAACTAAAAAAAGCTCCACATGAACTCTCTTAGTTTTTCACCTTTCAGTTTTTTTAAGGTTGCTTTTAACTTTGGCTTTATTGCGGTTTTTTACCTTTCAGTCGTATTTTATGAAAAAATAATAAACAACCGAAACAAAAAGCATGAATTAGCCAGATAAAAAAAAAAAAAAAAAAAAAAAAAAAAACAACCTAAAAACGTGAACTAAAAAAGCTCCATATGAACTCTTTAGTTTGTTTTTAAGGTTGCTTTTAACTTTGGCTTTATTGCGATTTTTCACCTTTCAGTTGTATTTTATGAAAAAATAATAAACAACCAAAAAAAAAAAGCATGAATAAGCCAAAAAGCACGAATAAGCCAGATAAAAAAAAATAAACAACCTAAAAACGTGAACTAAAAAAGCTCCACATGAACTCTCTTAGTTTGTTTTTTAAGGTTGCTTTTAACTTTGGCTTTATTGTGGTTTTTCACCTTTCAGTTGTATTTTATGAAAAAAAATAATAAACAACTGAAAGAAAAAGCATGAATAAGCCAGATAAAAAAATAAACAACCTAAAACGTGAACTAAAAAAGCTCCACATGAACTCTTTTAGTTTGTTTTTAAGGTTGCTTTTAAATTTGGCTTTATTGCGGTTTTTCACCTTTCAGTTGTATTTTGTAAGAAAATAATAAACAACCGAAACAAAAAGCATGAATAAGCGAGATAAAAAAAATGACCTAAAAACGTGAACTAAAAAAGCTCCACATGAACTCTTTTAGTTTGTTTTTAAGGTTGCTTTTAACTTTGGCTTTATTGTGGTTTTTTCACCTTTCAGTCGTATTTTAGGAAAAAATAATAAACAACCGAAACAAAAAGCATGAATAAGCCGGATAAAAAAAAAATAAACAACCTAAAAACGTGAACTAAAAAAGCTCCACATGAACTCTTTTAGTTTGTTTTTAAGATTGGTTTTAACTTTGGCTTTATTGCGGTTTTTTCACCTTTCAGTTGTATTTTCATTTCTTCAAGTTTTTTTTTCTTACACCGAAGACGACGGAGCAGAGTTCTCTGAAAAAAACTTTTAGTTTTCTTGAAATCTTTGTAAGGCCGTGAAAGCGTTTATGGGGAATCTAAAGAACTAAACAATTCTTTAAGGAGGGTTGCCTTATTGAGCTAATCTTAAATAAACAATTCTCCAAGTACGATATCCAATAGCTCAACAAAAATAGTGCGTTCCACTCGGAGACAATGCAGCTGCTGAATACCCATCTACCAACATCTCTTCTGAAACGTTCTTCGGTTAGCTTAAACTCAGTTTATTATTCTTGAATGTTATTATCTTGTCTGGAGGGATGTTGTCATAGTATCTGTTGCATATTTTATATACTTCACTAAGATCTCCTCTCAAAAATCGGTATGAGAGACTTGGGAGCGAAAATTTTTTCAAACGGTCTTGGTATGATAAGTCTCTAAGTGATGGAACAAATTTAGTAGCCCTTCTTTGGATTTTTTCTATTGCATTGCTGTCTTTTTGAAAAAAAAAAAATGGTCTGGCTGTTGTATGACCGTATTCGATCATTGGTCCTACTAACGATTTGAAGAGTGTAAAAAAACAGTTCCTCTAGAGTGTAGAAACTAGAAAACAGTATTTTGCCAAATCCTCAAAGGTTTCTTAGTGTTTTAAGATGTTTAAGTGGCTTCAAATGTTAATCTTTTTTATACTTTTATACCTAAAAGGTACATATAATAACTAGAAACTTAGTAAAAAGTCCAAATAATTCGTGACAAATGTTTTCCATGAAAATAATTCCATGGAAAGATTTCCCCAGGTAGAAAAACTGATCACTAAAATAAGTAACAAATCCTGGAGATGGCGACTATGGCTGCCAGAAGCTACTTATCATTAAAGTTTCCAGCTTCAAGTTTTCGTATTATATAGATGGGGCACTATAAAGATAGCAAAATGATATGAAAAGTACAGTTTCCAATCGAAAAGCATTCCGTCCCCAACTTGGGTAGGAGAAGGTCACGAAGAAAGATTTAAAGGAAACTGGAACTTCTTGGGAGGGGGGTCTACAGAACGAGGTTTTTAACAAGATTGGGATGGAGGAGGACGTGAAGCTGTGTCGGCCGCAGGCAGCTCGGGCTGCAGTGAGTTGTGTTAGCAGTAGTAGTAGTAACATAAGAAATGTTAAACCCATTGTGTTCCTCCCGAAAGTGTTACTCGTCAAAAGTAGTCTTCTAGACTACGTTGGAATTACGCAGAAAAATCCTTTATACAATTGTGATGGATAAGTTAGATGAAATTCAAATAATACTCCGTTAATTTATATAACAGTTATGCGGGGCTCCCACGGCGTCAATAAAGTTAATACAGTTTTTCATAAAAGTAAGAACCATAAAGTTTGTCCCACTCACACAAGGATTTCACCTTTTGACTTTACAGCAATTTTTCATAGAAAGTAACTGAAATAGTCAGACATGGAACTGAGAAATCCATCATCTTAAGTATTTTTTCCTTTTAATACTACTACTACTAATAACAACTCACAGCAGCACCAAGCCGCCTGAGGCCAACACAGCTACGCACGCTCCTCCTCCATCCTAATCTATTCAAATCCTCCCTTTTTACACCCTCCAAGGAAGTTCCTTTTAATAATAAATGAAAATATGTTTTCATTTCTTTTACCAAGAAAATATTTAAAGAAGTATACATTATTGTTGACACTAATTTTTATGTCATATATTTAAAAATTTTCCAGACGTTTTCTGCTATTGGTTGAACTTTACGAACTTTCTTGAAAAGTTAAATAAAGTTCAACTTTTTTCCAAAAGCAATAGTCAACAAAGTAGTGCCAGGAACACGTTTTATTAACTTTGTGGACAGCTTTGTTAACTTTATTGACGCCGTAGGAGCCCCGTATTAATGGTAACACCTTCAAGATCCTTCCGATAAATTCTCAAAGCAATAAACGTTTCGTGACTCGGTCTCTCTGAAAATTTCTGCGTTAAACGTTATATTACGTAATACTAAACGTTATATTAATTCAAAAAATTTCTTCCAGAGAAGTAGAGGGTCATTTTAAAACCAAAACTTCAAGAAAACTTTTTTGCACGCTGACCCATCTCCATAGCGCAGGTACCGATCTCCTGATTCACTGCCTTCAGCCGGGAGTGCAATACGTGGTTAGGGGCAAACCATCTCACTCTTCTCGTGTTTTCGCCCCAGATTTCTCCTAGGTTCCTTAAAGTTGGATTACTTTAAAGTTGGGTCGTTTCTAGCTGAGCTTACAGAGTCACACCATTGACTCCCGTCCCAAACCGAATAACCAGCGACACTAAGACTAGAACCTCTGTCCTCAGGATTTCAAGTCTAACGCTTTGACCACTCGGCTAGGATGGCTCAAAACCTAAAACTTAATACAAAACCTAATGTTTAACACTTAAAACTAACAGAAAATATACGATTGGATAAAATGAAACCCCAAGCTCACATAAATTAACATGAATGAATAAATGAGACCTAAAACGAACAGAAATCAAAATGAATAGTAAGACCAAACGAAACGGTAAAAACAAACATAAATTACACAAACAAGATTACACCCTTGGAGTCTATAAATGACTGAACGTCAATGGGCTTTGCTGAAACGATCTAAATTTCAATCGATTCCTTTCTATTTGTCATGACAACAACACAACAACAAAATAATACTATATAACTATATAACTAATAATACTTTTAAAACATATAATGGAATAATTCCGTTTGTGACTTTCAATTTAATTTGCTATTTTACAAGAAAGCTTTTTTCGTCAAAATTTACCTTTAGATTCTATCTCATTCAAACAAATAACATAAAATTATGCCTACAAAACTTTTAAATTGAACATTGGTAACTTGTGAAACGGTTTGTTTATTATTTTTTTTTAAAACAATATGTGGAATCAGCGAGTTAATAAATGGCTTATCAGTTGATTTTCCATATATTTGAAAGGAATATTCTTAAAAGGAAGAAATAAGGGATAAAAATTTACTGTATATCCGACTAATGAAACTAGACAGATTGGTTGAAATATAATGCTGTTGTTCTCGAGACCTTTTCTTTTGATATGACAAAATGTTAAAATGATAAAATAATAAAAAAGGATGTTAAAATGATAAAAGGGAAACTGATCAAAATATATTTTGTTTTCAGTAAAGCAGAAATGACGCTCTGCCCTTAGATGCTTTAGCGAGTAGAAGGTGGCAGCCATACTCATATTTGTGGCTATTGCTGTTGGTTTTTACTTATTTTAATTTCTATCTTTTATCTTTTGTATGATTGTTCATTTTAGTTCATGGTCATTTTGGGTTTCATTTATTCATTCATAGTATTTTCTATTAATTTTAAGTCTGAATCATTATCTGACTTTATATCTGTTCATTATATATATATATTATATATATATATATATATATATATATATATATATATATATATATATATATATATATATATATATATATATATATATATATATATATATATATATATATATATATATATATATATACACATATATATATATATATATATATATATATATATATATATATATATATATATATATATATATATATATGACTCTTTTTTTTGAAGTTTTTTTTTTAAGTTAACTGTTTTTCGTTTTTATTTACACAATTTTATTATTGGTTAATTGTAGAAATATTTGTAGTTTTTTAAGTTTCTCCATTTAAGAATTAAATGTTGGAAAGTAATTTAACTTTGTTAAAATCTGAAAATTCAGTTAAAGTTTTTGATCAGTCATAAAATAGAACAATAGTTTAAAAGCAATGTTCAATAAAAAATGTTCAACCAGTGTGATATCAGAACGCGTTTTTTTAAATAATATGTTTACTATAAAATTTGGGGTAAAGATGTGCTGTTTTGATAACGTAGGCACACATATTGTCTATTAATACCCCTCCCGCAAAGTTAAAATTCAAGGCGTACTTGGCCCTTCAACATTTGCTGGGAGTATCAAATAAATCCCCCCAGTTGGTTCCTGGGATATTACTGAGAAACTATTTTGATTGCCTGGGTAAAGATACTGTCCTTTGATTTACCTCACCATTTCACTATGAATAAATTCTAAGTTCCACTTGGGCCTATAGTGCAATTTTAGTCGTAACGGAAACGTAACTTTTTTGGCCCCTCACCCCCGCTCCAAAAAAAAAAAACATTATGATGTCCCCCCCCCCTCAAGCATTCAAAAAGTTTTAAATCGATCCCCATAAGCTATTTCTAAGATACTGCAGATATGTCATTTTGATAATCTGGATACGTATAGTGTATTTCAATTTACGTCTACGCCCTTCCAATAAGTCCAAATTCATGTCCAATCGGCCCCTAGACCTCTTGAAAGTTTATCAATGATATCCCAAGCTGCGTTTAAGATAATACAGATAAGCTAATTTGATAACCTAGATATACATAGTACCTTTCGATTTACATCGCTACTTCACTGGGAACAGTTTCTAGACCCGCATGGTCTTATAACACGAAAATTATTAAGCGAACTGAGACAAAAATCTTTAGCTCCTTTCACCGAGTCAAAATTCTGGGTTCAAGTGCCCCCTTAAAAAAAAAAAAAAAAAAAAAAAAAAAACTTTGAAAGTTTCAATTCTATCCACCACGACGCTGTAGATCTGCTGTTTTGATAATTTGGCAAGACGTACTGTCTCTTGATTTACCTCGCTACTTAACCATGAATAGATTATAATATAATATACTAAAATTATAGATTCTATTATAGATTAACCATGAATAGATTGTAAGTGCTTAAGGGCTTATAGTACAAATACGTTCAAGCGGATCGGAGACAGAAAATTCCAGCCCCAATATATTCCAACTGATACATGTACGTTCCAACTGGCAAACCGAGGTCAGGCTGAACTTTCCCCTTATGTTCATAAATACAATATAAAAAAAAAACTTACAATCTATGGCAGCCCATTGCCGCCGCCAAATCCAGGAGAGGAATGGCATAAATAATAAACCGAAGTTCTTTATGCCCAAGAAAAGAATAAATCAAGACAAATCCAATAGGTGGTAATAAAAAATCGATTGTTCTTCGATCGAAGTAAACACTAAGAAGCACTAACAGCGATGACGCACCCAGGCTCGAGGCAAGGCTGAATAGAAGTACCAAAAGAAAGGCGAGGTCTGAAAAAAAAGAACAAAATAAATGATCCATAGACACAAGATGATTTCTTAAAAGGTTTTAAAATCTAAACCCCCCTGAAGTTATCACTGACATAATTACCAAAGATCGCAATATTGAACCGACTGATTTTCAACTTTTTGTTGTGTTTGTTTGGCTAGTTCGTAAAACATTGAATCAGTAGAATTGTGGCGTCAGGCATGCCTCAGCTTTTGGAACTTTGTGATTCTACAATGTTTGGCCTGTATTAAGTTACCTTTTCATTTTTTATGATATCATCTCACAATATCTGGAATCTAATAGTTGCACTTTTTGGCTCATATAGTGGTAAAAAACACTTCCAGCAACTTTTGCGTAATTTCTGTCCGGGGAGTATCACAAGTAACTTTGCAAGAATGGCACAAATGGGTGCCAAAAGCATTTATTTATTTATTTTTTATCTTGGTTGTGAAATCCATACATACATACAATTGTACATCCGTACAATCATACATAAACTGCAAAAAACACAGTCAGGTATTCACAAGAAATTAGCGACGATCAAACTTCTCTACAATTGTTGGTTTTTTTGAGCACCACAAAATATAAGCTATAAGGCCCCAAACATAACGGGTTTTGGTTCAAACTTCTCTTCAATTGTTGGTTCAATTGAAGTTCAAATCCGAACTTCTCTTCAATCGTTGGTTTTTTGAGCACCACAAAATATAAGCTATAAGGCCCCAAATATAACAGGTTTTGGTTCAAACTTCTCTTCAATTGTTGGTTCAATGAAGTTCAAATCCGAATTTCTCTTCAATTGTTCGGTTTTTGAGCACCACAAAATATAAGCTATAAGGCCCCAAACATAACAGGTTTTGGTTCAAACTTCTCTTCAATTGTTGGTTCAATTGAAGTTCAAATCCGAACTTCTCTTCAATTGTTGGTTTTTTGAGCTACATAATATATAAGCTACAAGGCCCCAAATATAACAGGTTTAGATCCCTCCCGTCCACTCAAGAAGAAGTTCGGATTTGAACTTCCCAGAAATCTTGACAATGGTTGCCCTGGTTTCCAATTCATTGTAACAACAATGAATTCAATGTTAAATAAGACTAAATAATAAGATTTTGAGCTTTAAGAATAATAGTCTTTAGCTCTTTCTTGATTGGCTAAGTAATCTCCGTTTATGATAATAAAAAATAACAATCATGAATACGTCCAAATTCTAACGGCAAATATACAAAATTCCTACAAAATTTCAACCAAAGAGGATGCATCAGTTCTTGAAATCACAGGATAATCAAAGACCGACTAAACAAAAAAAAAAATTAAACGTTAAAGTTAAAACTTAAAAGTTAACTTCAATTTACCTTAAAATTTAGTAAAAAGTTAAACTTTTACATCCCAAAGGAACACTTCCTTCTTTACTAACTGAAAAGTTTTCTTTACTAGCTGAAGGACTTTTCAGAAAGTCTTTGCTAGCTAAAAAGTAGTTGTTTGTTATAGTAGACAATAATCCACAAAAACCTTAAATTCACAAAATAACTTTCTAAAGCTATATACACCTTGGAAGTAAACAGGGAGAAAGAAAGAATGAATATATAAGCGCTATATAATTTCAAGATACAAAAGATGTTCATACACCTTACTTGTAGAATAATAAATAATAATGTGTCGTAAGAACTATAAAAGCAACTCTCTTGCTTAAAACAACAAGGTTGGTTATCAGAACAAATCTTTTCAACTTCTTCCAAATTTAAGGAAGTCTTGAGGCCTGATAATACAGATAACTAGTATGAAATGTAGATAGCAGCAGTGGCACTTCTATTAAGAAACGCCACTTTGAACATAGGACTTATGTTCTGCGAAGGGATCAAAATAGTAAAACATACAAACAGAAAACATAGAAAGATTGTAAAAACCAGAAGTTTGGTGAGAGGTGAGTCAGTTTTTTCCTACCAATCATACAGTTCGTGGTAACGAACAGTAAGTAAGGAGCGAACCCGGCTCAATAGTAACCGAAACTCTAAAAGACGGAATTTTGATAATAATATATATATATCAGAAGAATCACATTTGTATACTGATTTCAAATGTTTAAGTTTCATTAAGTTTAGTCTTACTCATCAAAGGTTACGAGCCTCAGCAAATTTCCCTTATTTTCGAAAAAGGGGGAAACACACCCTAACATTCATAGAATCTTAAGGAAAATCACACCATAAGATCCAGCGTATTAGAGAACCATACTGTAGAGGTTTCAAACTCCTATCTGCATAAATGTAGAATTTTATATTTTTTGCTAGAAGAAAGATCATGGATGTATGTTTATTTGCTGTTTTTTCCCCAGGGGCGATCGGGTCGATCCAGGGGTCCAAGAATATCGGGAGAGGGCTCATTCAAACGAAAATTAAAAGTTCTAGTGCCCTTTTTAAGCGACCAAAAAATTGGAGGGCAACTAGGCCCCCTCCCACGCCCCATTTTTTTCCTCAAAATCGTCTGATCAAAATTTACAGATAGCCATTTTGTTCAGCATAGTTGAAAGGCCGAATAACAAAGCCTTTGAAGATATCATGATCCTCCACAGCCCCTGAGGAAGGGTCTTAAGTTACAGAGTTTGCCCATTTTTTACGCATAGTTTTTTGTTATAGGAACTATGCATATATTTTTCGGGTGGGGGGGGGGGTATTTTCTGCTGGAGGGATTTTCCACGGGGATAATTTTCCACGGGGAGGGATGTTTCCAGGGATCGAATTTTACACTGGGGGAATATGCCAGAATTCCAATACGAAAATCGTCTTATGTCTTGCTTTCTCTTTGCCAACTCAATTTTACGCGTGGAGATGTTAATGGTAATTGTCCTGGGTAAATTTTCACCAGGATTAAATTGTCTAGAGAATAAATCCGTGGGAAGGAAGAATTTTTCCGTGGATGTGTAGCTTGATTTCCTGGCATTATTTCGAAAGCGATCAGATGTTAAATAAAAAAAAAAAGTTTTTTTCAACTGAAAGTAAGGAGCAACATTAAAACTTTAAACGAACATAAATTATTACGTATATGAGGGGGGTTGATCTTCCTCAACACCTCGCTTCTTACTCTAAAGCTTTTTATGCTACCTTTTATGCTAGCTTTTGTGCTATTTTAGCCAATAAATCGTATTCTCATCTATTCTAACGTTTGGATTCTGTCCCAAATGTTTAAGAACCACTCTTGAAACAATATATTCGTTTAATTAGAACAATAAGAAGCTTTTTAAAAGTACTAAAAAAAACTTCATTTTTAAGAGGGAGGTGTTGAGGAAGAGCAACTCTCTCATATACGTAATAATTACTGTTCGTTTTAAGTTTTAAAATTACTCCTTACTTTCAGTTGAAAAAACTTGTTTTTTTATTTAATCATTGACAAATTCGACAAGATATATTTGAAACCAAATTAATCTGATTTTCCTTTGAGTATCTAATAGCCACAGTATCGTAAGTATCGTATCGTAATAGCCACAGTATCGTACACTCGCAATATGATATTATTTTTGCCTAGATTGTATTGCAAAATTCCAAGAATGAAGTTTTAATTGTTTGACTGTTGCAAGGTTCCCAAACTAATTCACTGCGTTGTCATCATCACATAATTATAGCAAAATCAAAACTAAAGAAATTCTTTAAGAAAATTTTTACATACCCCCCACTCTGAGCTTTTATTCTCGACAATGTTAAACCAGAGAACCTCTCCTTCAGGCCATAGCAATCGCTTCCAAAATATAGAATCGATCATAATGGTGGCTGCTAGAGAGACTACGCCACACGGTACAGCAATCCTAATTGCCCTGAAATGAAAGGAGGAAAATTTCCAAAGTATACTAAATATAAAGAATAAAATAAAGTATGTTCATTCAATGAGTGATAATTCTTGAAATCAATAAATATAATAAATTTTATAAGAAACCAATCATAGGGAATAAATAGTCAAGACAAAAACACACAATAGATCACATGCTTTCCTAGTTCAGTTAATACAGTTACATCTTTTTCATAGACAGTGCAATAGCGCTCCCTAAGTAAAGAGCAATGTGAGCACAACGTATTATTTTTTTTTTAGACCAGGACACCTCGTATAGGAGTTGTAGAAACTTCGAAAAGGGCTCATTCGATTGGAAATTGAAGGGGTTAGTACCCTTTTTAATAGCCAAAATTAATTGGAGTACAACCAACCCCCCTCCCACACCCATCATTTCCCCAAACACATCCAGTCAAAATTTTGAGGTAGTCATTTTGTTCAGCGTAGTTGAAAGATCCGGAAATTATGTTCTTGGGATGACAGCCCCTCTACAGCCCTCAGCACAAGGGTTGTAAATTATGCCCTGAGGGCATATAAGGTTTTTATGGAAAGGATGGTCGTATAAACTTCGGAGGAGGCTCATTGGATTGAAAATCAGAAGTTCTAGTGCCCTTTTTAAGAGTAATAGTGACCGGAGGGCAGCCATCCCCCCTCCACGTTGCATTTTCCCCGAATGCATCCGACAGAAATTTTGAGATGGTCATTTGTTTTTCATAGAAACTTCGAAAAAGGCTCATTCGATTGGAAATTGAAAGGGCTAGTGTCCTTTTTAATAGTAAAAAGTGATTGGAGGGCACCCCCCCCCCCCCTGCACGGCCATTATTTCTCCAAACACATCCAATCAAAAACGTGAGATAACCATTTTGTTCAGCATAGTTAAAAGGCCTGGAAATTATGTCTTTAAGGATGACACACCCCCAGCCCTCAGCGCGAGGGTAGTAAGTCATGCCCCGAGGGCATAAAAGATTTTTATAGAAAGGGTGGTCGTATTAACTTTGGAGTGGCTCATTGGATTGGAAATCAGAAGTTACAGAGCCCTTTTAAGAGTCAAAGGGATCGGAGGGTGCCCCCCCCCCCACGTCGTATTTTCCCCAAATGCATCCGATAGAAATTTTTAGATAGCCATTTGTTCAAAATCAAAAGATCATATAACAAAGCCTTTGGGGTTGACAAAATCACCCTGAGTCTTGGGGTAAGGGTTTGTAAGTTATGCCCCAAGGGCATATAAATTTTTATGGATGGGATGGTCGTGTGAACTTTAGAAGAGGCTCATTTGATAGGAGAATGTATAGTCCCAGTTCCCTTGCAAGAGTCAAAAGTGATGGAAAAACTAGCCCCCCCCCTTACATCCTCTTTCCCAAAACGCATTCAACTGAGATTGTGAGATAGCCATTTTGTTGCTTATAGTCCAAAAACCATACAAGAATGTCTATATGGTGGACACATACCCCAGAGCCCAGGGGAAAGGGTTGTAAGTTATAACCTGGGCCATATAAGATTCTTATGGAACGGGTGGTCTTATAAATTTTGGATCGGGTGGAGCTCATTTGATTGGACGTCAGAAGTCTTAGTGCTCTTTTTAAGAGTGAAAAGTGAATGGAGGGTAATCAGCCCCCCCCCCAAAGCCTGTCATTCGCTAAAACACATCCGATCAAAATTGTAAGAGAGCTATTTTGTTCAGCATTGTTGAAAGGTCCAGTAATTATGTCTTAGGGATGTTAACCTTCCTAGAGTCCTCAGGGCAAGGGCTGTAAGTTAGGCAATTCGTTCATTGTTTACATATAGTACATGTTATTGAGAAAGGTATACTTTATTGAACCTTACTTTCCAAGAAGGGCATTCAGGTGAACCTTTCAGAGAATGTTGAGGGGAGTGTTGAAATAAATCAAGAGACGTTATGTATATAAGAATTGTCAAAAGGGCGTATCTCAGGAACAACTGAGTATATTAATTTGTAAAATTCAGGAAATGATAAGGGATAAGATCAAAAAGGCAATACTAGCATGCTACCAATGCTACTACCACTACCACCACTACTACTACCACACTACCCCATTTACAGTATTGAGGGGAAATTCGAACTAAATCAAAAGACGCTATGTGCATGCACATTATCAAAAAAAGCGTATCTCGAAAATTGATTTGGGTATTAAGTTGGAACTTTCAGAGAATGATTCAAGGGGATGATCATCTGACCAAAAGGTAAGAGCATAGAGAGTAATTGAGAGGTAAGGTTAAGAGCATTGAGATGAAAATTTCAAGAAGTACATGAATATACAGGTTATCAAAAGGAAATATCAGCAATGTAATAACATTATCTAATTGTATTAAGTTGAAACTTCCAGGACTTGATGAAAGGGGTGTTCAACTGACTACTAGGCAATATGGTAATATTACTGCTGCTACTAGTACTACTGCTATTATTGTTAACACTATTACTAGTAATATCAATACAACTACTATGACTACTATTACAACTATGCCTAAGAGTTTGAAGGTAAAATTTTCAAGGAATTTTAAGGGGGAAAGGTGAAATGAATCACAGCACACCGTCTGTATGCAGGTTGTCAAAAGGGTGTAACAGCACTATCTTAGGAACAGTTTGGTGTGCAAAGTTGAAACTAACAGGACTTGTGAGGGATGTTGAACTAACCAAAAGAAAATATTTGCATCTTAATACTACTGCTTCTACTCATACTACTACTACTGTTACTATTATTATTACTAATGCCACTAAAACTTAGGCAACTACTACTAATTCTACTGCTACTACTACTGCTATTAAAACTGAGGGTATTAAGGCGAAAAATTTGGGATATATAGAAACTATATGGAACTAAATCGAAACACAGTACGCCCACACAGATTGTCAAGCGGGACGTATCCCTAAAGGATACGGAAGTGAACCTATGGAAGCGGACGTTATCCCTACATCTGTTTCTTGACCATTTAAACAGGTATGACAAAAAAACTTAAATTTCCACTAGAACTGAAAGAGCAGGAAAGGCTACCTTTTTTGGATGTTTTTTTAATACAAAAAAGATAACGGTTTGCTTTTTTAAATATAGAAAACCAACTCACAACGACAGATATCTGAGTTTTCATTCATGTTACCCAGTTTCAGAAAAAAAAGGAATAGTGATACCATTAGTAGATAGGGCATATAGAATTTGTTCCCCAGGGTATATTGATAGTGAATTATTGTTTTTGTGATACATTTTATTTTGCAAGGGGTATTCTATTAAATTTATAAATGAAATAATAAAAAAGACAGAGTAAGCATGTAAAAAGTAATAAAAACGAAGTCTCAACTTTTGGACCATGCAACTTCAAATAGATGTGTTTCTTTACCTTATATACAAGTTCTTGGTGAGAAACTTAAACGTACTTTATTGAAACATAATATTGCAACTTGCTTTAATTCAATCAGGCCATTGGGTAACTTTCTAAATACTGGGGTAGCTTTCTAAAAACTGGAAGCATTTTGGCAAGTGGAGTATGCAGCATTCCTTGCTCGTGTCGTAAATTTTTAATAGGCCGAACGCACCAACAGTTTGTGGAACTTTTTTTTTTGAGTATCGAAATACAATTTTATAAGGCCTCCCGAAATTTTTACTTCAGCTTTAGCAGAATATGTTTTTTTTTTTTATCATCCCAATCATTTTGTACAATTCGAGGAAGCAACGGCCATTTTCAATGATAAGGGTTTTATACAATAGGCTATGGACGCATTAGAAATAAACAAAAGCATATTTTCGCAGATTTGGCAATTAATAGGTTTACTGATAATTTAAATATTGGTTCCATTTTTTTTTAATGAGCCTAAATTCAAAACCAAAGTTTGCAAAATCTCTGAGTGAATATAAAAAAAAAGAAAAAAAAAAGATTGGCAACATTAGATTTTTTCTATAC
The DNA here is from genome assembly GCA_027921565.1 of Artemia sinica. Lineage (NCBI taxonomy): Eukaryota > Metazoa > Arthropoda > Branchiopoda > Anostraca > Artemiidae > Artemia > Artemia sinica. The sequence continues at coordinate 17,236,932 of CM051262.1, forward strand.
AAAATACTTAAGTCCATTTAAAAATTTGAATCTATAATCTTGCTTTTGCCAGTTGCTTTCGTGTGTTCATGAAAGTAGCTGGCTAATTGTATATGTGAGTATTAATTATTAATTACATATATATACATATATACATATATATATATATATATATATATATATATATATATATATATATATATATATATATATATATATATATATATATTTGTTATTTATATTATTTTAGTTTCAGATTCTAGTTGTTTTGTTGTTTTCTCTCATTTTTTTTCTTTTTATGCTAAAGATGCCTTGTTGTATACAGGAGAAATATTCGTTTCGTAATTATCTTCTTTTCCTTTATTTTGGTCATAGATGCGTCTGTCGTTTCCAGAGTAATATCTTTTTTTAATTTAGCAAAGTTCTTAATAAGTAAAATAGAACAAAGATTAGATTTTTTTTTTTCAGTTGAAAAGCTTATATTGTACTGGCAATTCATATTCTTACTCGTATGTGATGACTTGAGGAGAAAAGGAAAGCTACAGCTTCCTAAGTCGCTTGGTCCCATTTGTATTTTACTTCTTTTGCTAATTTTTCACCCTTGTTTCTTTTTTTTTAAATCTGGCGCCCGTTACAACTGGATAGCTGTTCCTTTCCCCTTTTATAAAAAAGTTAAAAACCAAAGTACAACTGGTCTTGACTGTATTTGAGATAAGACTTATTGCGCCAACTTAAAACACAATTTTTTGAACAAAATTCTTAAAAGTTTAAATAGGACAAATATAGAAATTAGAATTCCTCTGAAAAAAGTCAAATTGGCAAGGAAGAAGCAACAAAAACTTCCCTCTTCAGGGGGGTGGGACTTACATACTTCAGCTAATTGTCTACTACTGGTTTGTGACGCACGTAGAACAAATTAAAATCTAAAAAATCGTGGAGTATGTTTATCTTCAGGGCGAGGGGTTACTTGTACTAATGGATTTACCCTTTATTCGCTACCTACACCTTTTGTGTTTCACAAGTTCAGTACAATTCAATGAAAAGAAATCTGGTTCACAAATCCAGCGATTACATTTCGCGAAATACGGTTAAACAAAATAGAAGATCATGCAAAAAAAAAAGTGGATTAAAAATGGTTTAAGTTTCAAATTTATTGAGTGAATTCATGATAAACTTCTAGATGACAGGCTTTTTGCTCTCTTTGAAAGTAGCCGAATGAATTAGTCAGGTGAATTAAATGTTCAGGGATATATCTAGTGTCTAAATTATGCACTGAATATTTCAAGCACCTCTTTCTACTCCTTCTCAGTTTCTAAAGCTTAGAAGATTACTAGGACGCCCGCCATAGCTTCGACAAGAAAAGCATTTGCGAATACGAATTTGCGCATTTTACATCGAGTAAAAACCAAGCACTCGAACTCGAGACACTTTTCTGCTCATTAATCCTATTCTTAGGAGTTAAAACAAAGATATTGAATACTAAACAATCTTACCTACCTTTCAATTGTTATTCTTTGCTTCACAAGATCACAAAGTAGAAATAAGCCTAGAAGAATCGCTAATTCCCCGCGGAATATGAGAATAGCAGCCGCAGATGCGGCAATGAAGTTCTCATGCTTCTGTTCAAACCAAAACTCGTAAGACCACAAAACTGCAAAAATGTCAATGATAAGGATATTTTCTAACATTATTACAGCACCTTTCACACTATATTTATTTCTAATTTCTTGAGTCCCGTATATTGCCAATCTAAGAAAAGAGAAACGGTATGAAAAAAATCAAAAGAAAATACCAGGTTTTTGTAAACTAACAAGAATATACTTAAGATTTTGCCGGTCCAAGGTTTTAAAGGTTAAATTTTCTCGGTCTCAGGGTTTCAAGGTCTTTGCTCAAGGGCTCTGGAACATGAGATTTTCCGAATGGCCAACAGCGGTAACTTGCACCGAAAGGACAAGGTATCATTCAGGTCTACACATTCACCAAGACAGATTTATGATATCGCTTGGACCTTTTCTCAGAGAATTATCTAAACTTGGTTAAAAATCAGAAAATTATCCAATTTTCGAATGGTTCTGCCGTTTTTCTAACTTTCTTTTTATTTAAAAAAAAAAAAAAAAAAAAATGGAAGACCACTTTAAAAATGTAACTCGATAGACAGTGCGTCTTCGTACACGAGATGTTTCACAAATTATGGACACTACTTTCAATAAAGTATAAGCTAAGCTTTATTTAGCATAAAGAGTAGGTGTTCAGAAGTGCAGAAGCCCCCAAAAGGGAGGAGTGAGAGGTCTCAGAAATGAGAAGTGCAGTAGGTGTTCAGAAGCGCAAGTGCAGAATACGAAAAGTGCATTCTTAAGCTGCAATTTATCCAGGGTGGATCCGTCAGACCAATTTAGGGGAATGGAAAAAGATTCAAAGATCTGCCCTCTAATTGCAGACATGTTCTTAAGCTTAATCTCGGGTACCTTTGTATCAAAATCATCCTTAATGTTTGATATATTAAAAAGATACTTTACATTCATATATATATATATATATATATATATATATATATATATATATATATATATATATATATATATATATATATATATATATATATATATATATATATATATATATATATATATATATATATATATATATATATATATATATATATATATATATATATATATATATATATATATATATATATATATATATATATATATATATATATATATATATATATATATATATATATATATATATATATATATATATATATAATATATATATATATATAATATATATATATATATATATATATATATATATAATATATATATATTTATTATATTTAATATATTCATGTCGGGATATAAGAAGTAAAATGCAACCCACCTATTTACTAGTTTTTTGAGGCACAAAATAGGTTAAAAGATTTTGATTCAGGTGCAGAGCTAGAACGTGACAAAAAGACCTAGTTGGCTATTGTCACTGCCAATAGGTCTAGTTGCCAGTGCCAAGTGCTGCATCAGCAATGAACCACGTGTTACAGCTACAGGGCCACAAAATTGATTAAGCAATTTACTAACCCAATCTGAAAATTTTGTATTTGGTTCCGTTTTAGAACAGCAAGAAATGTGTACTCGTTTATGTTCATTGTTGTTGTTGTTTTTTTTTTTTGTTTTTTTTTTTTACATTTCCAAGTTTGCTATCAATGTGCCTTTGATTATCTTTCCTAAACTCCACTGAGTAAATCTTTCATTATAAAATCCAATTTAGTGACATTGTTCACTTTCCAGCAACACCAAGGCTGTGATCAGATTTTAATTTATCTATTTCTTCTTTAGAAAGTGGAACAACTTACACTTAAGTGCTCAGAAATGACCCTCATATGATTAGCTCGAGAGATGTGACCTTACTTTATACAATTGGTAAGCGTCCGTAAGACATAGCCAATCACGTGAGATTATACGGCGGGTAGCTAAAGTTAATAATTTTTCTGAGTACTTTTACCGTCACAGTCAAGTTGGTTTACAGTGATCACAGGAGATTTTTTCTAGGGGGAAGGCTTATAACTATGTGTTTGCCGGGAAGCAGGTAAAATTTTTTTTTTTAAGTGCTCAAAAAGGAGTATGCACTACAGTTTTTTTATTTAATTTTTTACACCTTTTGTCCGACGGTCTTTTTGGATAGTAATGTATGGTACCTGCTGAAGTAACACACAGATAAGACGAGCACATAATAAAGAGAAAAGAAACGTCCCAAGATCGCGCGGAAAACTTATTATTAAAATACCAAACAAGATAGTGAGTTAAAAGAGCCAAAGGGTTCACAAAATTCAGGCACGGACTCCAGTTTAAATAATTGTTTTGCAAAACATGAGTTGCTAAAACCTGATAATTCAAGAAAAGTATTTGGCTAAAAAAAATTTATTCTGGCGTATAAAAATTTGGCGTATATTGGATAAAAAGTTTAAAAGAATTAAGTTTTATTCTGGCGTATAAAAATTTGGCGTATATTGAATAAAAAGTTTAAAAAGAATAAAAGAATAAAAAGTTTTATTCTGGCGTATAAAAATTTGGCATATATTGGATAAAAAGTTTAAAAAGAATTAAGTTTTATTCTGGCGTATAATAATTGTGTTGACCTCTATCGGCAACAATTTTTGTACGGCTAATATTTAATTACAATCATTATTTTTTACTAATGAAAAGAGAATTTAGCCATGCTAAATTCTCACCCTTAGAACTTCAAATGGATTGCAATTAAGAGAATTGTGCTCATTTGAAAGGATATAGAAAGTCTTAGTGCCCTTTCTAAGTGATAAAAAAGGTTGCTTCACACTCAAGTGGAGTTTTGTGGCACGAAACAATAATTTTGGCCGAAGCGTTCAATGCCACAACATGCCTTTATGCCACAACAACAAAGTGGCATAAAGCAACAATTTTGGCCTAGAAGGCCGAAATTGAAGAAGGCCGAAGCGTTATAAGGTGAAAATTCTGAGATAGCTATTCAATCTAGAACAATGTCAAACTATTTATATAGCCTCTTCATTTCTTCATTCATCAGCATAGTAGCGAAATAAACCAATGGTACAAAAAAATTATTATTATAATTCGTCTTAATTAGTTGATTCATTTGAGGTTGCATTAACCCATGTAGAGTGGGGTATAGTCATGCACCAGCTGCTGGGGTACAGGTTCTGTGGGTGGAAGGGTAACATTGAAGGGAAATTTAAGTAGATTAAATTAGAGAAATTAGAATGTCATAAAAAATGACATTCATTTACTGACCTGTAGAGATGGGGGGGGGGGTGTCTGCCCAAAAGTCAACCTTTATCCAGTAAACCTCCCTTGAATTCAATACGATAACCCTTACAAATTATTTATGATTTTTCTTGAGCTGCCTCCTAAAAATATTTTAAGATATCACTCTTTCAAGAATGGACTTTAAGAGATTGAGAGGGGGCAGCCATCTCCCATTTGTGAATATACTGAATCAAAAAAGTTCGTGGTAGCAACCTGTTTGTAAAGAGTGATCTTTGTCAATATAAACTGGAATTCTAAAACACGATATTTTTATTTTTAATAGATGCATTAAGCTGGATCGAATTTCTATTGAATTCTAAACATGCAGTATTTATAAATTTCAAACGCGTACATTAAAAGACATTATCATAAGACAACTTCCGTGACTCCAGGTGATTAAAAATGACCGTCTATTAAGCACCCATACAAATAACTAAAAATAAATATATTACTTTTCTTAATGAGACTAGAAATGTAAATTCAATTACGCGCAGAGGCTGAATTATGGCCGAATTTTAATGATTATGGCCGAATTTTAGAACTTCAACAAGAATGACTGTGGTGGGTAAATGTTTTCACCCCACTTTCCACCCGTCTAGCATATAGAGCGACATAACACTTTAACAAAAAAAGGTGATTTACAGAGCCAGATCATAAAATCGTTTGGCCAAATTGGGCGATTAAATAGTCCTAAACAGACCAACAATTTCTTACCAATTATCAATGCAAAAATATTTGGGAGAGGTCGACTGAGATAAAAAACATGAAATGAAATTGTGTCCCAATAATGAAAGTAAACCATGTGGTAACACCTTCGCCAAAGTGCTTTTGGGCACTGGATTTGAATGCTTCCAATGAGACTAGAACACTATAGCCAATAGTCATGCGAACTGAAAAAGATAAAACGAATGTAGGTAGATTAGAATGCGGGTGCCTTCAAAATGGAGGAGATGAAAGCCTCAAATGTCACATACTGATGCTAGTGGTGTTTTCTCTTCTATCCCCCCTGCCCAAGGAATATTAAAATTTTCATATTATTTCCTAATAAGATTTTTCCTTACTTTTCTCATTTCCTTTTATTCTCCTCATTCTCTAAAAATAGCGCAAGGTTTCATGAGCTATGAGTCTAGAACCTTATCTTCTAATACACCAATATATTTTCCATCGTTGAATTGATACCTAATTCTGTCCTTTTTATCATCTTATTTCAGGTTCACTTGAGCTGTGTGGACTAGCTTTTACCCTAGGACTAGCTTGAATTGTATTTTATAATATATTATACACATATATAAAGTTCCGGAGCCTGGCGGCTTCGCCACCGGGCCTCGGCACGGCTACGCGGCAGGTTTCTTTTCATAGATTCCCATTGTCGCTTGTCTTCTAAACGCAGACAAAGTGAATTCATTTTTCATGATATTTGGTGATATGGCGTCACCAAAGGCTCGACAGAACCACCCTGGGAAAAATATGATTTCTGCCTTAAAATTGTGACCTATTTAAATCGCTTTTGTGGCCAGAAAAGTTAAAGTGCCAGTTTTAATAAAAAAAAAAATCCTATGCAGATGATTTCAAGGCCGGGGCCCCGGCATGGCTACTCAGCAGGCTTGTATATATTGATTCTTATTCTTGCTTGCCTTGAAGCCGCAGCCGATGTGAGCCTCTTCTTGATGCCATGGCGTCACCATAGGTTCGGTTCAACCACCCTGGGAAAAATTCTTCCTTTAAGTTGTGACCTTTTTATATCGTTTTAGTGACCAGAAATGTCAATATGCCAATTGAGAAAAAAAAACTATGTAGCCGATTTCGAAGCCGGGCCCCAGCACTCGGCATGTAGTAGGCTTATATGCTTACTGACGTTGCGAGTAGCAACCTCCAAATGAGTCATCTTTGTCTGCTACTTGAAAATGGGGAGGGACTCCCCAGGGAATACATATAACATTGAAGGGTCCAAATGACTTGTAATAAACAGTTCGCCTTGTGAAAGCAAGAATGTCGTAACCGCACATTTAAAATTCCGAGGAGAAAGCAATTGAAAAAATCAGTTTTTTCTGGAGATTAATTAAAAAAAACTTTCCGAAAAATAAGTTTTTCAAAGAAGAGTAAAAGGCCATTTTGAACTTAAGCTCAGGAGATACAAATACCTGTTAAAATTCAAACTCAAAACGACCAGAAATTACTATTAAAGAATAAATGAAACCCAAAACGAACAGAAATTAAATAAACAATCATAGCAAAAAACATACAACAAGTAATAATATAAAAAAATGAATAAATAGATCTTAAAGTGAGTAATGCTTAGATTGAATATGAAAATCAAGCTTAAAACGAAAACAAATATTTTGCTATTAAAGTATAAATGAAACTTATAACGAACAGTAATAAAATAAACAATCAATGCGAACAAACATACAATATATATTAATGTAAATGAATAAATAAATCTTAAAAACGAGTGAACCTTAAATTGAATATGCAAATCAAGTTTGAATCGAATAAAAATAACTACAAACAAGAGTTTGGGTATCGTCTCACTGCAGAAGCCTAAAACCTACTGCGTCATTGGCGCTTTACTGAAAACAATTCTTTGAAATATTTTCACTTTTCTAACTTTAAGAAATCAAAATTAATTAAGATTTTAGGGAATAAATATCAGCATATGTATATTAAATTGACAATGCACTTTTTTTTCAGTAAACTCATTTGAATTTTTTTTCAGTAAAGTACAAATTATATTCTGGCTTTTAGAAAGCATAGGGGTTTTGAACCCTACTCACATTAATTTATGCTCGTTTTGAGTTTGACTCTAATATTTATTTTATTTTTGTTCGTTTTGGGTTTCATTTATTTATTGATACTGATTTGGGGTAGTTGTATGCTTGGTAGATTATATGATAGTCAGGACGCCAGGCGTTGAAAATGTGAACCATACCACGACGGAATGGGGCTGCTACGAGAATTAGCCTACCCTCCACCCCCAAAATTTGACCATGCGGATTCAAAAATATCAATGGCACTTGCTTGCGAGTGGTGGAACACTCCGAAACTTGACATTTTATTATATTTTGGTGTTTCATGCAAGAAAATGCATGTTCCACAAAGTTTGAGGTGCAGTTTTCCGCTCAAATAGAAATGCCTAGAAGCCATAGAATGTTTTCATAACAAACTAACACGATTAGTTACAAAAAATGGCAGAGTTAAAAAAAATGGCAAAACTATATGAGTCTTGAACAGTCTTGGAAAGTATAAACAAAATCAAATTGAATATTAGATATATAATGATATTAATTGTTGAAAGATCCATCAGTTCAAGATTTTTTTTTCACTGTAATTTTTATTTTCATTTTCAATGCTGTAAGAACTGGAAAATAATAAATTTGTAATATAAGAGTAATTCATTTTCAGTGAAGCACCAATGACACAGAACGCTTTAGGTTTTTACAGTTAAAGAAGGGGGCAGTATCCAAATTTTGCTTGTAGTGAAACTATATTTGTCTTGACTAATCTTGAAAAGAACTAATAAATTAAACTGAATATTTGATGCATAATGATATTAATTGCTAAAAGCTCATCAGTTCAAAATTTTACTGTAATTTTAATATTTATTTTCAATATTTATTTTCAATAAGTACAAAAGAAAACATTTGTAATATAATTCGTTTTCAGTAAAGCGCCAATGACGCAGTAGGTTTTAGGCTTCTGCAGTGAGACGATACCCAAACACTTGTTTATAGTTATTTTTATTCGATTCAAACTTGATTTGCATATTCAATTCAAGTTTCGCTCGTTTTAAGATTTAATTATTCATTTACATTAACGTATATTGTATGTTTGTTCGCATTGATTATTTATTTAATTTATGTTCGTTTTAAGTTTCATTTATACTTTAATAGCAAAATATTTGTTTTCGTTTTAAGCTTGATTTTCATATTCAATCCAAGCATTACTCGCTTTAAGATCTATTTATTCATTTATATTATTACTTGTTGTATGTTTTTTGCTATGATTGTTTATTTAATTTCTGTTCGTTTTGGGTTTCATTTATTCTTTAGTAGTAATTCCTGGTCGTTTTGAGTTTGAATTTTAACAGGTATTTGTATCTCCTGAGCTTAAGTTTAAAATGGCCTTTACTTTTCTTTGAAAAAACTTATTTTTCGGAAAGTTTTTTTTAATTAATCTGTTCGTTTTTGATTGCAAAAAGTTTCAAGTTTTTATGGCATGGAGGTGGGGGTGCTTACTGTCCGATTATTCTTGACTTTAAAAAACGGATCTAGAACTTTGAATTTAAATCGAATGAGGCTTTTTTCAAAGTCTATACGATTACCTCTTTGATAAAAACCTTATATATGAACAATAGACAGCTTGCATAAGTTGTGGACAGTGATTGACAACAATGAATGAATTGAAAAAATAGCTCCAATAAGGGGGTTTAGACCATTTCACTTGCTGACACAAAGGGATCGCGTCTGTTTGGAATTGACCTTAATAGGAATTTGTGTGCCAAAGCCATTTTGCATCTATCACAGAGTATGTATTTTAACCTTATAATCGGATAATTATAATAGATTTCTTATGTGTTCTTCCCATACAAAACCCCTTCCCATAAGTTATAAACCACCCTTAATAAGTTATGCCCCAGGGCATAACTTACAACGCTTACCCCTGGGCCCTGGTGGGCTGTGTCGACACCGGAGTTTTTTGTTATCAGAACTTTGAACTATTTTAACAAAATGTCTATCTTAAAAATTTTATCTAATGCATTTAGGGCGTGGAGGAGGGAGAGGGGCTAGTTGCCCTTCAATCTCTTTTGACTCTTAAAAAGTTAACAAAACTTTCAATTTTCAATCAAATGAGCCCTCTCTAAAGTTTATACGAGCATCCCTTCCATAAGAAATAATATGAAGGACTCGGAGAATCCTTAAATTACAACCCTTGCCCTTAGGGCTTGGGGGAGTTGTAATCCTCAAAGACCTAATTTCCAGAACTTAAAACTACGTTTAACAAAATGGCTGTCTTAAAATTTTGATTGGATGTTTTTGGGGAAAAGGTGGGCGTGAGAGGGGGGTTAGTTGCCCTCAAATCACTTTCGACTATTACAAAGGGCACTAGCCCTTGGAATTTCCAATCGAATGAGCCTTTTTTGAAGTTTCTACAACACCGCCTTCTATAAAAACGTTATATGCCCCCAGGGCATAACTTAAAAACCCTTGCCCTAAGGGTTGAGGGGGATTGTCCTCCTCAAAAACATATTTTCTATCTGGAAATCAACTACGCTGAACAAAATGGCTATCTCAAAAGTTTGATTGGATGTGTTTAGGGAAATGATGGGCGTGGGGGGGGCTATTTGCCCTCCAATCACTTTCGACTATTAAAAAGGGCACTAGCCCTTTAATTTCCAATCGAATGCACCTGTTTTGAAGTTTCTACGACGACAACGCCTTCTATAAAAAAAAAAAACGTAAACCCTATATGCCCCCAGGGCATAACTTAAACCCTTGCCCTGAGGGTTGTGGGGGAGTGTCCTCCTCAAAAATATATTTTCAATCTGGATATCAACTACGCTGAACAAAAATGGCTATCTCAAAATGTTGATTGGATGTGTTTGGGGGAATGATGGGCGTAAGGGGGGGGGGCTAGTTTCCCTCCAATCACTTTCGACTATTAAAAAGGGCACTATCGCTTTGAATTTCCAATCGAATGAGCCTTTTTTGAAGTTTCTATGACAACGCCTTCTATAAAAACCTTATATGTCCCCAGGGCATAACTTAAAACCCTTGCCCTGAGTGTTGTGGGGGATTGTCCTCCTCAAAAACATGTTTTCTATCTGAAAACCAACTATGCTGAACAAAATGGCAATCTCAAAATTTAGATTGGATGTGTTTAGGGGAATGATAGGCGTGGGGGGGGGGGGGGCTAGTTGCCCTCCAATCACTTTCGACTATTAAAAAGGGCACTATTCCTTTGAATTTCCAATCGAATGAGCCTTTTTTGAAGTTTCTACGACAACGACTTCTATAAAAACCTTATATGCCCCCAGGGCATATCTTAAAACCCTTACCCTGAAGGTTCTGGGGGAGTGTCCTCCTCAAAAAAAAACATATTTATATCTGGAAATCAACTACGCTGAACAAAATGGCTATCTCAAAATTTTTATTGGATGTGTTTGGGGAAATGATGGGCGTGGGGGGGGGGGTGCTAGTTGCACTCCAATCACTTTCGACAATTAAAAAGGGCACTAGCCCTTTAATTTCCAATCGAATGAGCCTGTTTTGAAGTTTATACGACAACGCCTTCTATAAAACCTTAGATGCCCCCAGGGCATAACTTAAAACCCTTGCCCTGAGGGTTGTGGGGGAGTGTCCTCCTCAAAAATATATTTTCTATCTTGAAATCTAATACGCTGAACAAAATGGCTATCTGAAAATTTTGATTGGATGTGTTTGGGGAAATGATGGGCGTGGGGGGGGGGGGAAGGGGGCTTATTTACACTCCAATCACTTTCGACTATTAAAAAGGGCACTAGCCCTTTAATTTCCAATCAAATGAGCATGTTTTGAAGTTTCTACGACAACGCCTTCTATAAAAACTTTACATACCCCCAGGGCATAACTTAAAACCCTTGCCCTGAGGGTTGTGGGGGAGTATGCTCCTCAAAAATATATTTTCTATCTGGAAATCAACTACACGCTGAACAAAATGGGTATCTCAAAATTTTGATTGGACGTGCTTGAAGGAATGATGGGCGTGGGGGGGGGGGGCTAGTTGCCCTCCAATCATTTTCGACTATTAAAAAGGGCACTAGCCCTTTAATTTCCAATCGAATGACCCTGTTTTGAAGTTTCTACGACAAACGCCTTCTATAAAAACCTTATATGCCCCCAGGGCATAACTTAAAACCCTTGCCCTAGGGTTGTGGGGGAGTATCCTCCTCAAAAATATATTTTCTATCTGAAAATCAACTACGCTGAACAAAATGGCTATCTCAAAATTTTGATTGGATGTGTTTGGGGGAATGATGGGCGTGGGGGGGGAACTAGTTGCCCTCCAATTATTTTCGACTATTAAAAAGGGCACTAGAACTCTCAATTTCCAATCGAATGAGCCCCCTTTGAAGCTTCTACGACGACCCCTTCCATATGAAGTGCCTCTGGAAAAAAAAAACAAATAAATAAATAATAAAACATTGGAGCCGTATGGCCTTTACTATGATGAACCATGATTTAACTCTGATGAACAAATGGTAGATAGAAAAACGAATGAAACACCCATTTTAAAGTCGTTAGTCAGGGAGACTTGTTGGTAGAATTTTGGTCCTGTTGGATAAGATTTACTATGTCAAAAGGTCGAACAAAAACGGATACGACATTTCAGCCCGTCCTTTTTGCTGCTAAAGTAGTTACGACAAGTGCAGATAGCGCTTGGGTTCCTTTTCCATTTTTCTTACGTCAATTTATCATCAAGGTTTTTTCAGGAATAGGCAAGCCTTATTTTAGAGCCCCAAACGTGGCGTTTCTACCTTTTTTTACTACTTTGGTCGTTTAAACTGAATTTAATACAAAAGGATTATAATAAAACTTCAGAAATTTCGACTAATTGATAAAAATATTACAAAGCATGGTAACTTATTGGGTCTTTACTGACTGCCTTTCCCCTTTCTCAGATTTTTGGATGGGGCGGAGGGTGGTTGCAGCTTCTTCTTCTGGGCATGCTGTCTGTACTGCAGTGGGTGGGTAGTTGTTGTCTTGATTCATGCTTGCAAAAACACACTTGTAGCACTCCACGTTTAGAGGAGACAAAAACCTGTAGGTTGATTGCACATCTTTGATATTTTCAATAGGAATAACAGGTTTGAAATCCAACAGCTTTGGGACAACAAGAAAGTAAACCCCTTTTGTAGAAAAACTGTCTTTCCTTGTCTTAAGTTTACCCTACATAGCAATGTTTATTTCAGAGACTGATTCGTCAGAAAACGACAGTTTATAACCGACTCTTTTCGAGTAGCCTAGTTTTATATTGGAGTTGTTTAAATTTGGAAAATGGAACATTAGCATATTTATAGATCTTGGAGACCTGCTGAAAAATCTAGCACTTTGTTCATTTGATGAATAAACTTTGTTCATTTGATGTCGTAACTGACTGGAGGTTAATCATCCGGTCAGTTACGACAATTTCCGTTTTCACGAAAGTGAAGAACATACACTTACGATAAAGTTGAACTTTTTATTTACTCAGCCGGGAGGCATCGTACAAAAAAAAAACTAAACCATAAGAAATCTCGTAAAAAATAACTCTAGCAGGGTTAGTAGCTCAATTTTGACTAGGGGTGTCAGTTACAACATTCTTGCATTGACAAGGCGAGTTGCGTAATTTATGGCATCTTTGTAGGTTTGTAATAGGTTTTACGCTACATTTTGTTGGCGTCGAAGATTTTTGAGAGAGATAACTTTATTAAACCAAAAAAAAAAAAACAATATCAGTATTAACAGCCACCCCGAGAAGTAGAAAAACTTATCCGAGGGGGTGACAAAAACACATTAAATAATAATACAGGACTAAATAAATTATGAAAAAAACTAAGACAAATCGTACATCCTATTCGGCATCACTAACCTTACAACAAAACAAATCAAACTCAACATTACTGCTAAGGTCATACCCCAAGATGCCATAATAGCTACTCAAATATTTATTTGTTTGTTTACTCACGGACTGTGCATGGCACTTAATGATAAAATCTCATCAATATTAACCCCAGGTACTTAATCGATAAAGCACGCTTTAAAATTCCACAATGCGTTACAATTTCATGAATCCAAGGCTAAAAAAACAGGAGATCGGGAAAAATGACAAAATTTGACAAAGATTAATCTTAAGCCTATTTACTCTCAACCAGGAATGAAACCTATTCACATTATCTTTCACTGATGTCAAGAGTAATTCTTCCGTCTTTGCAGTGCTGATAGCCACAGTGTCATCCGCAAATAATGACACAGTTTCATTCCGGAGACAGTGATATGACGGAGAAGTCATATCACTAACACTAAAAAAACAACTATGGATACAATTTGGCATATCATCTATAAACAAAAGGAAGAGAATCGGGCCAATAACAGATCCTTGAGGGACACCACAAGTGATTGGGCGCAATTCAGATTTTAAACAACTTGATGGCGTTGTTCTTCTAACGTAATATTTATTTCTTCTTCACTTTCATTTCTAATTCGTTCTACTCCTTGTTGTCGCATGTATTGTAACCACATATTTATTTGTTCTTCACTTTTGTTTTGACTTGTTTTAATCCTTGCTGCCACTTATACTCGAATCGGACATTTCTTCGTTCTTCACTTTTGTTTTTGGCTCGTTGCAATTATCACTGACGCTAGTATTCTGACTGTATATTCCTTTGTTCTTTATTTTCGTTTATCATTGCTTTAGACAAAATTTTCAATACCCTTTACCTTAGCTGCTCGGAATGGTCAGATCCGGTCAGATTGGATTGGTCTTGTCACGTTTGATGGTTCTTCATTAGTCCTCTAGGCATTATGAAACTACTTAAAACGCGTTTTGTAATAATTACACTTGTTATTTATACTTAACTATGTTCCTTTTGTAATGTCGCATGAGTCATAGATATAAAAAAACGGTAGGTTCACTCCTGGGGGATGTGCATTTATTCAAAAATACATAGATACATACACAATTATTGTTCGTTCAAAGAGATAGTATAAGCTTCATATATACTTAAACCCTCTTTCCGGCTATTTACTCAAACTATGCTGAACTATTAAAAAAATCTTCCAGAAAGTAAATAATTTTCTTGATATCTTTGTCTAAATAAAACACTGTGTAAAACAACAAGAACAAAGTCCTACTTGATCCATCAAAGAATTCATTAGCGTTTATTTAAAAGACGTCAAGATGCCTTTTTTTTCCAAATTGCAATTTATATTGTAGAACTGCTTTGTAGAAACATAAAAAACCCCAATTTCTTTCCCATGTAAAATCAAGAAAATGCGGCATATACCCTTTCGCTTCAAAAATATTAGCAATTTTGGGTTGTTCTGTATTTTTTCTAGCAACAGAATCCTGTAAGGGGTATTTGGCAAAATGGTACTTAGGTCAATACACACAAATTTGAAAAAAAAAAAAAACATTTTGACACCAATGGTCACCAAGTTTTCTGCTATATAATAACCATACCATTTTTATCAACTATATAATTTTTTCTTTTTGCATGCTGTTCTTGGTTTCTAAGCTGTTTAAAAATTTTGACAATTTTGACGTCTTTATTTAGATAAAGACAATTTGATAATTTTGTGACTTTTTGGATATAATCAACTGTTTTTTTTTTGTTATTTTTGTCTTTAGCATGCTGTTTTTGGTTTCAAAGCCATTTAAATTTGCCAATTTTGACGTATTTCTTTCACGAAAGACAAAACTAAAATTGCGTATCCTTAGAAAACAATATATATCCCTTAAAATAAATCTTATGCTTATTATGTTATGAATAAATCTTATGTTTCAGAAATAAATCTTATTTACAAATTAATTTTGATGAAAGTTTGGAGTATTTAAACCTACTAAATGAGGAATACAAAATATTATTTGAGTATCTACACTTCTAGCAAGGTAAAACAAATTAGGTTACCCTCTCCTACACTCTCACTGACGGGAGAAGGTTGAAAATCCCTTTGTGCACCTTGCTTGGGCTTTATATAATAAGGCTTGAATTTTGAAAACATAAACCAAAGTTGGAAGGTGATTAAAAGAGTAAAATAAGCGTCGTAAAATTGCTGAAAAGTACACGCAAAAAAGAAAGAAAACGGATAATTAGAAGTCCCACTCAATATACGAGTATTTTCTCGTAGTCTTAAACCCTAGCAAATAATTTGAACCAAAATAAGTTTTTAAATGACTTGTCTTATGATGTTCCCATTAGCATTAAACATCAATTTTTTGGAGCAGAAGATAAAAAAAAAAAATCACTCGTAAAAGGGACAACAAGAAATACACAAATTTGTAACTATTCTTTCAGTTTGGATTTTTTGGTCAAGATGGTTCCAATATTTCCATGTGAAATGGGCCTTGGGACCCAGCTTTGGCATGCTTGGAGTCTTTACCAAAAAATGTATTGATTTTTCAAAACCAATTGCTGAGATCATTAAAATATTATGAGAACTTGGTTTGACTTCATGCAAAGGGAGGGAACTGACGAGTCTGGTTCCTTGAAATACCCGGACTTCTATGTAATTAATTTTGTATAATTTGCCCTTTTTTTACGAACTACCCCCTTTCCCCCAAACAAATTCCAGAGGGTACACCTGACCAGGCAGGTTCTTTCTTGTAGTTGAGCATTGCACTTTTTACTCCTATCTTAGATTTCAGTGAATAAATTTGTATACATTTCATGGCAATTAATTTCCATATTTGATGTAGCCTATGAAATGCATAATTTACAAAAAAAATTAGAAAAATATGTATAAAATTAATGCAAACAAGTAAAATATAAACACTGAATAAAATAGGAGCTTACCACAATATAACCCAATTAATTTGCTAATCCCAAGAATATGTCCAACAAAGACCAATGGAAAGGATAACGTGGCAACAAAAAGTGATGCAATGAATGTTCTAGGAACAACACCAGGAAATTCTAAGTGATCATACTAAAATAGAAAAATGAAAAATAAAAAACTGAAAAATAAAATTCTTTCCAAATATCCATTCAAAACTACTGTACAGACAATAGATTTATTAATTCATGGAAAAGCCGCAAACTACTTACCAATAAATAGATTTATCAACAATGCTACCACCACTACTACTACTACTAGCAAACACTTCAGCACCAATCCTCCTGAGGCCACCACAGCAGAGCAGGCTCCTCCTTTCCCCCCAATTTGTTCAAAACTTCACTCCCCTCTTCCATGAAGTTCCATTTTCCTTTAAATCCTTCCTTATGATCTGTTTCCACCCCCTTTCAAGGATGATCAACAATAAACAAAATAAAAATATAAATAGTACAAGACAAATAATTAATACATTAAGGTTCTGTGACTGCAATTTAGTAACATTTGCAGCACTAGTATAATATATTAATGTTAGTTGATATATCGTTTAAAGGGAATGGAGTCTAAATATAAATAGATGTGTATGTTTTCAATTATGTACCCCCCCCCCCCCCCCCTACCGTCCTTTGTGCAGGTGTGATCCTGTTAGAGAAAATATTAGTTTCGGGAATTAGTTCCTTTCTGGATAAGAATTAAATACAAAAAACAGGTTTTTTTTTACTGAAAGTAAGGAACGACGTTAAAACTTAAAACGAACAGAAATTATTCCGTATATGAAAGGGGCTGTCCCCTCCTCAGCACCTCGCTCTTTACGCTAAAGTTTTTTATTGTTTAAAAAAATAGAGTTGTGAGAAAGTCAAACTTTAGCGTAAAGAGCGAGGCGTTGAGGAGAGGACAGCCCCTTTCATATACGGAATAATTTCTGTTCGTTTTACGTTTTAATGTCGTTCCTTACTTTCAGCTAAAAAAAAACCTGTTTTTTTTATTTAATTTTTGAACGCTTTTGAATTAATGCAGGTTTTGATTTTGGCTCACCGTACATGAATAATTGAAACAAAAAAATTTGCATATTAATTTTAATTTTATTTGGTTCAATGGCTTTCTCGAAACTTGTTTAATTTTATTTTTTACGAACGTTTTTATTAGTAATAAATATACGTAACTTACGAATTAACTTACGTAACGAATTTCTTTATTCATATATTTTTAATGCGTATATTAGGGGGTTCGTCCCCTAGTCAATACCTTGCTCTTTAAGCTAAAGTTCGAACTTTGTTCCATTTCTTTAAAAATGACCACTTAATCACAAAGGCCGTTAATTAGAATAAATAGCTCTTATGAAAGTACTAAAAAATCTTTGGCTTAAAGAGCGAGGCATTGACTAGGGGGTGAACCCAATCATATACGTAATATTTTCTGTTCGGTTTAAGTTTTGATGTCACTGCTTACTTTCTGTTGAAAAACTTGTTTTTTTTTTTTACTTCATTTCTGATCTTTTTTTTAAAATAATGCTGGGAAATCCGGCGTCCCCTTCATAGCAATGTCCCTGTTCCCCCCCATGAAAACTTCCTTCATGGAAAGATCCTCCCACATAACCCCCGACCCACACCCCCCCCCCCCCCACAGAAAAAAAAAAAGTCCCCCCTGAAAACGTCTGTATACTTCCTAATAAACCAATACTATATGTTAACATTGGGTAAAGTTCATAACTTTCAGCCCTCCCCCGAGGACTTTGGAGGATCAAGTCATCCTAAAAGACACAGTTATCAGATTTTCGCCCATGCTGAACAAAATGGCTATCTCAAAATTTTGATCGGGTGACTTTGGGAAAAAAAATGAGCGTGGGAGGGGGCCTAGTTGTCCTCCATTTTTTTGGTCACTTAAAAAGGGCACAAGAACCTTTAATTTTCGTTCCAATGAGCCCTCCCACGATATTCTAGGACCACTGGGTTGATACGATCACCCCTGGAAAAAAAAAAAACAAAAAAAAAAAAACACACACACATCCGTGATCTTTCTTCTGGCAAAAAAAAAAAAGGAAATTCAACATTTTTGTAGATAGGAGCTTGAAACCTCTACAGTAGGGCTCTTTGATACGCTGAATATGATGGTGTGATTTTCATTAAGGTTCTATAACTTTTAGGGGGTCTTTCCCCCTTTTTTCGAAAATCAGCCAAATTTTCTCAGGCATGTAACTTTTGATGGGTAAGATTAAACTTGATGAAATTTATATATTTGAAATCAGAATTAAAATCTGATTTTTTTGATGTATCTATTGGTATCAAAATTCCGTTTTTTTAGAGTTTCGGTTACAATTGAGCCGGGTCACTCCTTACTTACAGTTCGTTACCACGAACTGTTTGATTGTGGCTTGGCCTAGTTGGTAAATAACATCAATAAGGATCCTGCGTATTTGAGCAATAGCATGAATAGTACAAATAATGCACAAGCAGGACACTATTCTGTGTTTCTTACTCATATTAGCTCTTGAAGCAATACTAAGTTAGTCACAGAGCCTCTAAACTCAAAATAGCTACTGGTAAAGAAGAAGAAGGCAGAGTCATTAAAAATGTTGTAGAAAGAAAAATGCCAAGCCAATGAAAGTAAGCTCAGCAGCAACTCTATAAGAAAATTAAAATAAATTTTCTTGTGAATTATTATCGCTTCTAATCAGCAGATATACCAAACCAATCCTGCTCAACTCATCCTCAGGCTATACTGTGGTGTTCTCCTCCCCATAGTATAGTGCAGACGGTTTGATATCATTCTATTTTCCCTTCTTGCTTTAGTTTTTTTTTTTCTCTGTTTATAGCTTTTTCCAATAGGCAATGTTTAGAAGTCCTCCAAAAAAAAAAATGTCCCCCCAGATCCCAAATCAAATTCCAGTGAATGTGCCATAGTGAAAGATACCCATCTTGGCTGGTCAAGCACACTTTCTCAAAAAGTTCAAATGATAGCTCCAATTCGGAGAATAGGACAATGATAAGTGTAGGGGCTAATGTAACCATAAATGATGATAATGGTTTCAAAAAGTCCTCTCTAGAAGCTCTAAAAAGAGGAAAAAAATCTCCCCAATCAAAAGCATTTCCCCTCTCCCTGCCCAAGATCCTCCCTCCAAAAACTTAGGAATTTACCTTAAAATTACTCCTACTGCCCCCTTTGAAATAAAAATGATCACTGCAATAAGAGTTGCAATTTTTAAATTGCTAAAATCAATGTTCTCTCTTAATATTAACCGTGATGGATCTCTGCTAATAGCTGTAGAAGATCAGAAATCAGCAGATACAATAATTAACCTAAAATCCCTTCTGAATACCCAAATTATTGCATCTAATTGGAACCCAAAACAATCACCAACAAAAATAGTAGTTTTATAATGTTCCCCCAGAGATATCCACTCAGGAGTTAAAAGAAGGGCTCTCAGATAGGGCTGGAAACACAATCCCAGTTGAGGATGTTACCCAACTTGGCAAACCTAACTCTAATGGCCTAAAAACTAGTAGATCCTTCTTATTCACACTGAAGGAAAAAATTAATATCCCAGAAAAATTATTCCTATTTGGGCAAATCAAACCACACAAGGAATACAAACCTAAGCCTATCCAGTGTCAGAAGTGTCTCAAACTGGGACACACAACAAACAAATGCAATGAAATTCTCCGAGAGTGTAGTAATTGTAAAGCTTTCCATCCTAAAGAATTGACAACTTGCAACAACACTCAGCCTACATGCATCAATTGCAAAGGCCCACATTAATCTACAAATAAATCATTATGCCCTGCATACAAGAAAAGAGCTCTAACACTCCAAATATCAACAGAGAAGGCCATCCCATACCCCTTTGCAGCAATGGAAGCAAATGCTGCCCAACAATACCAATAAAGCCTGTAATGAAACCAACCAAAACCCCCAAGTCAAACGCCCCCAATGCATCAAGCACCCATATAAAACACCATCTTCTAAGCCCCCTAGCTCAAATCCCTATCAGAAGGAATCACCAAGCCAACAAGCCTCCTTGTCCGGTGAGATGAGGTCAGCCTGCCCCCCCCCCCTCCCAAGAAGAAACAAACAAGAAACACTACCAGGAATTAACCCCTTAACCGACAAACAGGATGCACAACCAAAAATGCAATCCCCAAATATGCTTATTCATTCTGAACTGTAATGCAGTTCAGGCCATGAACATACATCAACTACAGAAAACAAAAATCATTGCAGAATTGGCAAAAATCTACATCCCAGATGATATGCTCATTCAAGCAAAAAAAGATCTTGCTTTACTTTTAACAAAGCTGAACATTGATACACAGTCATATGAAGAATAAATCAACAACACAACATATATCAATACTCCAATGGAATGTAAGATCACTCACAGAAAATAAGCTAAATGAACTAATATCTTTTATGAATAATAATTCCATTAATATTGCTTGCCTCCAGGAAACTCATTTAACCCAAAATCAACAAATTAAGTCTCTGGGATATACTATCCTCAGAAAGGATAGATCTTCAGACAGAAAAGGAGGTGGGGTAGCTTTATTAGTGAAAAATATATAAAATTTTGTGGCATCAATTTTCCAGATTTTGCAAATGATGTTGACGCAATTGGTATCAGTGTTTGGCTGAATAATTTAAAAACCTACATAATAAGCTTTTATAATCCTAATGGCCAAACTACAGATGCCAAGGATTTCTTTAATTATATAAATAATTCTAATATGTTAAAAAATATTATTATTTGTGGAGATTTCAATGCCCACAGCCTTTTGTGGGGGAATAAACCAGCAAATAAAGCTGGTAAATTCATTGAGCATATGACTTCAAATAATAATGAATTAGCTGTTGCTACCCCTCCAAACCTGAATACATATTTCAACCCCAAAAGTGGCAGATTCTCCACAATTGACCTACAAATTGTTTCATTAAATTTTTTGAATAAAATTTACATAAATAAAATTGATAGTCTATGTACTGACCACTTTGCTATAGTTTGCTCCCTAAATGAACCTGCTGAAACTATATCTCATACCTCCAAATATATCAACACTAAAGCAAATTGGTCTATGTTCCAAAATAAGCTAAATGATGAAATTACAAGTTTCACCCAAATTTCATGCATTTCTAACACAACAGTTGACACACATGCTGAAGCCTTGACATCTTTACTAATAAATACAGCTAATCATGCTATCCCCAGGACAACACCTAAGAAAACTTTCCCTAAACAAATTCCTAAAGCATGGGGAGAATAAAAAAGGCAGCTAGGGCAGAATTCATAAGAAAACCATCACCTACTACATATTTAAAAAAATTACAAGCAGAATCTAATCTAAAAAGGACTATAATAGATGCTAAATATAAATACTGGAATAATTTTGCAAATAATCTCTCCAGAGAAACACATGAGCCAATTATACACAAAGTTATAAGCCACATCTGTGGAAAAAAGACTTCCCCCAACCCACTCCTGTATGAGCTTATACATAATAATACCCATTATGACAATGATAATGAAAAAGCTAACCTATTTGCAACTCTTTTTGTTAATAAGCTAACATCAAATAATCAAAGCAAACTGTCCCCAATTCCTATGAACCCAAGTTACCAACCACGCCCAGGATCCGAGTACATAACTAATCCATTCTCAATCCAGGAACTGAATAATGCAATACCTCATATTAGGACCAAAACTAGCGGCAGCTATGACAATATACACCCTACATGGATAAAGAATCTCACACCTTCATACAAACAAGAACTGCTAAATTGTTATAATCACGCTTGGGCATCTTCTATGTTCCTCAATATATGGAAATGTTCGTCCCTCCTACCAATCCTAAAGAAAAATAAACCCAAAGATAACCCTGAGTCTTATAGGGCCATAATGATTTCTACTGTGCTGGGGAAAATAATGGAGAAAATGATCTATCACAGACTCCTCTGGTTTGTTGTTGGGAAAAATAATATGATCACTCATACTCAAACTGGATTCAGGAAAACACCACTCCTCAACAGATGCTTTCATTTTGCTAACAAATGCAATAAATGAATCTTTCTCAAAAAAATAATTTCCTAGTTGCAGCTTTCCTAGATTTTGAAGGGGCATATGACAATGTGAACCACCAAATCCTTTTAAACAAACTTGCAAACCTTGGAGTACCCCCTAAGCTAGTATCTTTTATTAAATCCTTCATAGAAGTGCGAAGTTTCATTGTTTGTGTTGGTTCAGCCTCTTCACCCAAAAGATAATAACCAAAGGCCTACCTCAGGGAGCAGTCCTCAGTTGCCTCCTATTTGCCCTATATCTCTGGGACATGAACCTACCCCACACGAATCTACAATATGCTGATGATCTGGTGCTATGGTCACCTGGCAACACCTTTCAGATAGCTCAGTCAAATCTGCAAAAGTCACTTTTCCAGTTTGAAAAATTCTCTCAACATTCAGATTTACCCATTGCACCCCACCAAGTCAAAAATAATCCAATTTCACCGGAAGCGAAACCATGTTAATGCAAAACTAACTCTAAATAAAAAAAATATTCCATAAGATAATCATATTAATTAAAAAGGTCTCATGCTTGACCAAAAACTTAATTTCCACCTCCACATTTCAAACACAATAAAAAAATGCTATAGAAAAAACAAATATACTAAAAAGACTTCTTTCCACACCCTGGGGCTGTAAGGAGAAAACCTTACTCCAGTTTTATAAATCACATATAAGACCGCATATTGACTATGGGCTCATCGTCTATGGTGCATGCGCAAAGACCCAGATGCAAGAAATTGAAAACAACACAAAATGATATAATACGTCTCATATTTGGTCTCAGGAAACCCACAAGCACCAAGTTTCTGCTTATGGAGAGTGGATTAACAACAATAAGGGAGAGACGTACCTTTCTCTTGACAAAACATCTTACAAAAATTGAATCAAATAGCTCACACACACTACATAATTGGTTAAGAAATCCAGCTATGTATAGAGGCATTGCAGATGAGTATGCCAATATTCAGAAGAAGTTCCCCATACCAGCAAAGTCTATTGCACCTACTTTCCCCCGTTCCCCACATGGAATTGGTCAAGTCCCATAATAAACAATGACTTCTCAAAGTGGAATAAAGATTTAACCCCCATTGCTTTTGTCCAGAAAAAAATTTGCAGAACTTAATACTATTACCTATAAAAATCACTTCCAAATATTTGTTGATGGGTCAAAAATGAATGAGAAGGTTGCAAGTGGTGTTTTCCTTCCTCACCTGAAAATTGCAATGGGCGAGAGATTATATAATAATTTATCTATAATGTCTGCTGAGTTAAATGCCATAATCATGGCATTAGAACACCTTAAGGAAAACCAACCTTTGATTGCCAATTCAAATAATATTATCATATATTCCGACTCTCTATCAAGCCTTGAGTTGCTGGCCTCAGCTCCTCAATATAAGTTGGACATTGACACTTATCATTGTCTCAGTATTATAGATAATCTTGCTTCAAGTGGCATAAAAACTTATTTTCAGTACATTCCTAGCCACTCTGGCATAAGTGGTAATCATCAGGTTGATGAAATAGCAAAAAATGCTATAAATATTGACCAGCCAAGTGGGAGACCAATCCCAATTGGAGATATTTTACCGATGGAGGCTATCAGATATTAATTTTAATAAGATTAATCCTATCTTTTCGCCCTTTCCCAATAAGAATCTTTCTAAAATTTATCATAGAATTCGTTCTGGAACAAATGGACTAAATTTCCTTGCATTCTCATATAAGTCTTCTAATTCAAGTGGTTCAATTCCCCTGTCCCCTCTTTGCAGGCATTGTAATATGAATAATAAAACAATTGACCATTGCCTATTTGATTGTAATATGCTGACGTCTGCACAACATACCTTGCTTTGTAAACTGTTAAAATGCTTCAACACCACAAAATCTCACTATCAGCCAAGAGCCTAGCCAACTATACATGCACACAGAGCACAGAAATCGATATCTATCATCTTATATTTGAACTCCTTGAGTCAAAAGATCTACTGAAAGATATCTGACAATATCTAATAAATAAGAGACGACCAAGCCAGTAGCTCTGTAGCCCACAGAGTGAAGCAAAAAGAAAAGGGCTAAATAGTATTAACTGAATAGCCCGCTGCTGTGAATTGGAAGAAGAAGAAGAAAGGATAAAACAATAGCATAAGATTTATTGCTGAAGACTCTCCCATGCCTAGATGGGCCAAATTCGCATTTCCGAGTCAATAAACACAAAAAAAGTCAATATAATAGAGCTTATCAGAAAAAAAAGAACAAATTTACAAAATGTCAGCATGGTTATAAAAATTGTCAAAAATAACAGTAATTATATATTACAATAATTAACCGAGTCAAACTCAAAACGAGCAGAAATTAACATAATTTGGTCACAAAACCCTATACCTTCCAAGGCCAGAACAAAATTTGCACTTTACTTAAAAAATATTAATGTTTTTACTTTTATAACTTAAATAAATCATATAATATTAACATTTTGATTACTAAATATCAGTATATCTATATTAAACTGACAATGCACATTCATTTGTATTTTTTCAGTAAAGTGCAAATTTTGTTCTGGCCTTGGGAAGGCATAGGGGTTTTGTGACCAACTTATGTTAATTTCTGCTCGTTTTGAGTTTGACTCGGTTGATTATTGTAATTTCTGTTCGTTTTGGGTTTCATTTATTTATCGATGCTGATTTGGGGTGGTCTCACGCTTGGTAGATTATTTGATTTTAATTTTGCTCATTTTTTGTTTAATGAAGTTCTTTACTTTTCTTTGAAAAACTTATTTTGTGGAAAAAGTTTTTTAAATTAATTTCTGTTCGTTTTATATTGACATATTCTTTTCAGAGAAAAAGAAAATAATGCTTTAAATCTTTTCGTTTTTTAAGACTTTTTAGTTTGGCCTGCTATTTGTAAGCTAGAAAAAAATTCAGCAGTTTTTAACAACGTACACCCTTTTAAAAAGCTGGAAACAAGTATTACTGTTTAATTTAGTTTCATACCTCCTCTGGTTGACCTGAAATGGAAAACTTGATACCATTCGCAAAAAATTTACTTTCTTTGATAGCTTGGATACCCTTACGCTATTTTGATTTGGTTAAATTTTAAGAGCAGAAATGGGAGGGTTGGCGTGGGAGGGTGAAAGTGGGAGGGTGGGAGTGGAAGGAAGATTAGTTGCCCTAAAATCAGTTTCGACTATTAAAAAGGGCATCAGCCCTTTCTATTTTCAATCGAACGAGCCCTTTTCGAAGTTCCCACGATAACTCCTTCGATACGAAGTGCCCTGGTCTAAACAACAACAACAACAAAAAAAATACATTATACCCAGTTCGATCTTTACTATAAAAATGTCAAGCCTTCCAATCACTTTCAACTATTAAAAGGGGCACTAGGCATTTCGATTTCAAATCAAATTAGGTCTTTTGGAAACGACAACGCTTTCTATAAACACCTTATATGCCCCGAGGGCATAAATTACAACCCTTACCCTAAGGTCTGTTAGGGTGGTTGTCATCCTCTAAGACCGAATTTCCCGAACTTTAACTACGTTAAACAACATGGCTATCTCGAAATTTTGATTGGATGTGTTGGGGGAAATGGTGAGCGTGAGAGGGGTGTTAGTCGCCTTCCAATCACTTTCGACTATTAAAAAGGGCACAAGCCACTCCAATTTCCAATTGAATGAGCACATTTCAAAATTTCTACGACAACTTCTTCGATACGAAGTGCCCTGCGCTAAAGGAAAAAATTAATAAATAATACATTGTGCCAACATCGTTCTTATATCCCCCCAGGGCATAACTTAAAACCCTTGCCCTGAGGGTTGTGGGGGAGTATCCTCCTCTTTACTTAGTCCCCGTTTCTTGTCCCGTTCTCGAGCGTCCCCGTTCTTTACTTAGGCAGCGCGATCGTGCTGCCTATGATTTATACAACAACTTTCTATATAAACCTTATATACCCCCAGGGCATAACTTACAACCCTTGCACTGAGGGCTCTGAGGGGGTTATCATCCTAAAAGACCTAATTTCCAGAACGTTCAACTACGTTGAACAAAATGGATATCAAAAATTTTGATTGGATGTGTTTTGGAACTACGTTGAATAAATGGCTATCTAAAAATTTTGATTGGATGTGTTTGGGGAAAAGGTGGGCGTGAGAGGGGGGTTAGTTGCCCTCAAACCACTTTCGACTATTAAAATGGGTACTATCCCTTTGAATTTCAAATCGATTGAGCCCTTTTTCAAGTTTCTACGACAAAGATTTCAATAAAAACCTTATATGCCCCCAGGGCATAACTTATAATCCTTGCCCTGAGATTTATGGGGGAGTGTCCTCCTCAAAAATATATTTTCTATCTGGATATCAACTATGCTGAACAAAATGGCAATCTAAAAATTTTTATTTGATGTGCTTGGGGGAATGATGCGCGTGGGGGGGACTAGTTGCCCTCCAATCACTTTCGACTATTAAAAAGGGCACTAGTCCTTTGAATTTCCAATCGAATGAGCCTTTTTGAAGTTTCTATGACAACGCCATCTATGAAAACCTTATATGCCCTCAGGACATAACTTAAAACCCTTGCCGCGAGAATTGTGGGGGAGTGTCCCCTCAAAAACATATTTTCTATCAGGAAATCAACCACGTTGAACAAAATGGCTATCTCAAAATTTTGATTGAATGTGTTTGGGAGAATAATGGGCGTGGGGGGGGGGGGCTAGTTGCCCTCCAATCACTTTCGACTATTAAAAAGGGCACTAGCCCTTTGAATTTCCAATCGAATGAGCCTTTTTTCAAGTTTCTACGGCTAGTGCCCTTTTTTCAAGGGCACTAGCCATTTCAATTTCCAATCGAATGAGCCTTTTCTGAAGTTTCTAAGACAACGCTATAAAAAAGACCATTATATAAAAACCTTATATGCCCCCTGGGCATAATTTACAACCCTTGTCCTAAGGGCTATGGGGAGTTGTCATCCTCAAAGACCTAATTTCCAGAACTTAAAACTACTTTGAATAAAATGGCTATCTAAAAGTTTTAATTAGATATGATTGGGGAAAAGGTGGGCGTGAGAACCGGATGAGCCTTTTTTGAAGTTTCTATGACAAAACCTTCTATAAAAACCTTATATGCCCACAGGGCATAACTTAAAACCCTTGCCCTGAGGGTTGTGGGGGAGTGTCCTCCTCAAAAACACATTTTCTCTCTTGAAATCAACTATGCTGAACAAAATAGCTATCTCAAAATTTTGATTGGATGTGTCTGGGGGAAAGATGGGCGTGGGGGGGGGGGGGGGTGCTAGTTGCCCTCCAGTTTCCTACGACAACTCCTTTGATGCGAAGTGCCTGGGTATGGAGAAAAAAAAAAAAACTCAAAAACATATTTTCTATCTGGAAATCAACTATGCTGAACAAAATAGCTATATAAAAATTTTGATTGGATGTGTTTAGGGGAATGATGGGCGTGGGGGAGGGGGCTAGTTGCCCTCCAATCACTTTCGACTATTAAAAAGGGCACTAGCCCTTTGAATTTCAAATCGAATGAGTCTTTTTTGAAGTTTCTTCAACAACGCCTTCTATGAAAACCTTATATGCCCTCAGGGCATAACTTAAAACCCTTGCCCCGAGAGTTGTGGGGGAGTGTCCTCCTCAAAAACATATTTTCTATCAGGAAACCAACCACGCTGAACAAAATGGCTATCTCAAAATTTTGATTGGATGTGTTTGGGAGAATAATGGGCGTGGGGGGGCTAGTTGCCCTCCAATCACTTTCGACTATTAAAAAGGACACTAGCCCTTTGAATTTCCAATCGAATGAGCCTTTTTTGAAGTTTCTACGACAATGCCTTCTATAAAAACTTTATATGCCCCCAGGGCATAACTTAAAACCCTTGCCCTGAGGGTTGTGGGGGAGTGTCCTCCTCAAAAACATATTTTCTATCTGGAAATCAACTACACTGAACAAAATGGCTATCTCAGAATTTTGATTGGATGTGTTTGGGGGAATGATGGGCGTGGGGGGGAGGGGGCTAGTTGCCCTCCAATCACTTTCGACTACTAAAAAGGGCACTAGTCCTTTGAATTTCCAATCGAATGAGCCTTTTTTGAAGTTTCTACGACAACGCCTTCTATAAAAACCTTATATGCCCTCAGGGCATAACTTAAAACCCTTGCCCCGAGGGTTGTGGGGGAGTGTCCTCCTCAAAAACATATATTCTATCTGGATATCAACTACACTGAACAAAATGGCTATCTCAAAATTTTGATTGGATGTGTTTGGGGGAATGATGGGCATGTGGGGGGGGGGTGGTAGTTGCCCTCCAATCACTTTCGACTATTAAAAAGGGCACTAGCCACTCCAATTTCCAATCGAATGAGCCCTTTTTGAACTTTCTACAACAACTCCTTCGATATGAAGTGCCTGTCAAAGAAAAAAAACACGCTGCCTAAAATATTGATTGGATGTGTTTGGAGAAAAGATGGGCATGAGAGGGGGGTTAGTTGCTTTCAAATCACTATCGACTATTAAAAAGGGCACTAGCCCTTTGAATTTCCAATCGAATGAGCCTGTTTTGAAGTTTCTACGACAATGACTTCTATAAAAACATTATATGCCCCCAGGGCAAAACCTAAAACCCTTGCCCTAAGGGTTGTGGGGGAGTGTCCTCCTCAAAAAAGTTTCAATCTAGAAATCAACTACGCTGAACAAAATGGCTATCTAAAATATTGATTGAATGTGTTTGGAGAAAAGAAAAGCGTGAGAGGGGGGTTAGTTGCCTTCAAATCACTTTCGACAATGAAAAAGGGCACTAGCCCTTTGAATTTCCAATCGAATGAGCCTTTTTTCAAGTTTCTACAACAAAGATTCCAATAAAAATCTTATATAACCCCAGGGCATAACTTATCACCCTTGCCATGAAGACTGTGGGGGGAGTGTCCTGCTCAAAAGTATAATTTCCTGAACTTTGGACTGCGTGGAACAAAATGGCTATCTCAAAATCTTTATTGGATGTGTTTAGGGAAATGGTGGGCGTGGAAGGGGTGTTAGTTGCTTTCCAATCACTATCGACTTTTAAAAAGGGCACTAGCCATTTCAATTTCCAATCGAATGAGCCTTTTCTGAAGTTTCTAAGACAACGCTATAAAAAAACCGTTATATAAAAACCTTATATGCCCCCTGGGCATAATTTACAACCCTTGTCCTGAGGGCTGTGGGGAGTTGTCATCCTCAAAGACCTAATTTCCAGAACTTAAAACTACGTTGAATAAAATGGCTATCTCAAAGTTTTGATTAGATATAATTGGGGAAAAGGTGGGCGTGAGAACCGGATGAGCCTTTTTTGAAGTTTCTATGACAAAACCTTCTATAAAAACCTTATATGCCCCCGGGGCATAACTTAAAACCCTTGCCCTGAGGGTTGTGGGGGAGTGTCCTCCTCAAAAACACATTTTCTCTCTTGAAATCAACTATGCTGAACAAAATAGCTATCTCAAAATTTTGATTGGATGTGTTTCGGGGAATGATGGGCGTGGGGGGGGGGGCTAGTTGCCCTCCAGTTTCTACGACAACTCCTTTGATACGAAGCGCCTGGGTATGAAGAAAAAAAAACTCAAAAACATATTTTCTATCTGGAAATCAACTATGCTGAACAAAATAGCTATCTCACAATTTTGACTGGATGTGTTTGGGGGAATAATGGGCGTGGGGGTGGGCTAGTTGCCCTCCAATCACTGCGACTATTAAAAAGGACACTAGCCACTCCAATTTCCAATCGAATGAGCCCTTTTCGAAGTTTCTATGACAACTCCTTTGATACGAAGTGCCTGGGTATGGAGAAAAAACAAAAACACAATGTGCCCACATTGTTCTCCAATCCTCCAATCACTTTCGACTATTAAAAAGGGCAAACGCCCTTTGAATTTCCAATCGAATGAGCCTGTTTTGAAGTTTCTACAACAACGCTTTCTTTAAAAACCTTATATGCCCCCAGGGCATAACTTAAAACCCTTGCCATGAGGGTTTTTTGGGGAGTGCCCTCCTCAAAAACATTATTTTCTATCTGGAAATCAACTACGCTGAACAAAATGGCTATCTCAAAATTTTGATTGGATGTGTTTGGGGGGAATGATGGGCGTGGGGGGGGGCTAGTTGCCCTCCAATCACTTTCGACTATTAAAAGGGCAAAAGCTCTTTGAATTTCCAATCGAATGAGCATTTTTTGAAGTTTCTATGACAACGCCTTCTATAAAAACCTTATATACCCCAAGGGCATAACTTAAAACCCTTTCCCTGAGAGTTGTGGGGGAGTGTCCTCCTCAAAAACATATTTTCTATCTGGAAATCAACTACGCTGAACAAAATGGCTATCTCAAAATTTTGATTGGATGTGTTTGGGGGGAATTATGGGCAAGGGGGGGGGGGGGCTATTTGCCCTCCAATCACTTTCGACTATTAAAAAGAGTATTAGCCCTTTGAATTTCCAATCGAATGAGCCTTTTTTGAAGTTTCTACGACAACACCTTCTATAAAAACCTTATATGCCCCCAGGGCATAACTTAAAACCCTTGCCCTGAGGTCTGTGGGGGAGTGTCCTCCTCAAAAACATATTTTCTATCCGGAAATCAACTACGTTGAACTGGATGTATTAGGGGGAAAGATCGGCGAGGGGGGGGGGGGCTAGTTGCCCTCCAATCACTTTCGACTACTAAAAAGGGCACTAGTCCTTTGAATTTCCAATCGAATGAGCCTTTTTTGAAGTTTCTACGACAATGCCTTCTATAAAAACCTTACATACCCTCAGGGCATAACTTAAAACCCTTGCCCCGAGGGTTGTGGGGGAGTGTCCTCCTCAAAAACATATATTCTATCTGGATATCAACTACACTGAACAAAATGGCTATCTCAAAATTTTGATTGGATGTGTTTGGGGGAATGATGGGCATGTGGGGGGGGGGGGTGGGGTAGTTGCCCTCCAATCACTTTCAACTATTAAAAAGGGCACTAGCCACTCCAATTTCCAATCGAATGAGCCCTTTTGAACTTTCTACAACAACTCCTTTGATATGAAGTGCCTGTCAAAGAAAAAAAAACACGCTGCCTAAAATATTGATTGGATGTGTTTGGAGAAAAGATGGGCATGAGAGGGGGGTTAGTTGCTTTCAAATCACTATCGACTACTAAAAAGGGCACTAGCCCTTTGAATTTCCAATCGAATGAGCCTGTTTTGAAGTTTCTACGACAATGACTTCTATAAAAACATTATATGCCCCCAGGGCAAAACCTAAAACCCTTGCCCTAAGGGTTGTGGGGGAGTGTCCTCCTCAAAAAAGTTTCAATCTAGAAATCAACTACGCTGAACAAAATGGCTATCTAAAATATTGATTGAATGTGTTTGGAGAAAAGAAAAGCGTGAGAGGGGGGTTAGTTGCCTTCAAATCACTTTCGACAATGAAAAAGGGCACTAGCCCTTTGAATTTCCAATTGAATGAGCCTTTTTTCAAGTTTCTACAACAAAGATTCCAATAAAAATCTTATATAACCCCAGGGCATAACTTATCACCCTTGCCATGAAGACTGTGGGGGGAGTGTCCTGCTCAAAAGTATAATTTCCTGAACTTTGGACTGCGTGGAACAAAATGGCTATCTCAAAATCTTTATTGGATGTGTTTAGGGAAATGGTGGGCGTGGAAGGGGTGTTAGTTGCTTTCCAATCACTATCGACTTTTAAAAAGGGCACTAGCCATTTCAATTTCCAATCGAATGAGCCTTTTCTGAAGTTTCTAAGACAACGCTATAAAAAAAACCGTTATATAAAAACCTTATATGCCCCCTGGGCATAATTTACAACCCTTGTCCTGAGGGCTGTGGGGAGTTGTCA
Organism: Artemia sinica; assembly: GCA_027921565.1. Classification (NCBI taxonomy): domain Eukaryota; kingdom Metazoa; phylum Arthropoda; class Branchiopoda; order Anostraca; family Artemiidae; genus Artemia; species Artemia sinica. Next base: position 17,269,194 of record CM051262.1, read on the forward strand.
TCCTCAAAGACCTAATTTCCAGAACTTAAAACTACGTTGAATAAAATGGCTATCTCAAAGTTTTGATTAGATATAATTGGGGAAAAGGTGGGCGTGAGAACCGGATGAGCCTTTTTTGAAGTTTCTATGACAAAACCTTCTATAAAAACCTTATATGCCCCCGGGGCATAACTTAAAACCCTTGCCCTGAGGGTTGTGGGGGAGTGTCCTCCTCAAAAACACATTTTCTCTCTTGAAATCAACTATGCTGAACAAAATAGCTATCTCAAAATTTTGATTGGATGTGTTTCGGGGAATGATGGGCGTGGGGGGGGGGGCTAGTTGCCCTCCAGTTTCTACGACAACTCCTTTGATACGAAGCGCCTGGGTATGAAGAAAAAAAAAACTCAAAAACATATTTTCTATCTGGAAATCAACTACGCTGAACAAAATAGCTATCTCACAATTTTGACTGGATGTGTTTGGGGGAATAATGGGCGTGGGGGTGGGCTAGTTGCCCTCCAATCACTGCGACTATTAAAAGGACACTAGCCACTCCAATTTCCAATCGAATGAGCCCTTTTCGAAGTTTCTATGACAACTCCTTTGATACGAAGTGCCTGGGTATGGAGAAAAAACAAAACAAAAACACAATGTGCCCACATTGTTCTCCAATCCTCCAATCACTTTCGACTATTAAAAAGGGCAAACGCCATTTGAATTTCCAATCGAATGAGCCTGTTTTGAAGTTTCTACAACAACGCTTTCTTTAAAAACCTTATATGCCCCCAGGGCATAACTTAAAACCCTTGCCCTGAGGGTTGTGGGGGAGTGCCCTCCTCAAAAACATTATTTTCTATCTGGAAATCAGCTACGCTGAACAAAATGGCTATCTCAAAATTTTTATTGGATGTGTTTGGGGGGAATGATGGGCGTGGGGGGGGGCTAGTTGCCCTCCAATCACTTTCGACTATTAAAAAGGGCAAAAGCTCTTTGAATTTCCAATCGAATGAGCATTTTTTGAAGTTTCTATGACAACGCCTTCTATAAAAACCTTATATACCCCAAGGGCATAACTTAAAACCCTTTCCCTGAGAGTTGTGGGGGAGTGTCCTCCTCAAAACATATTTTCAATCTGGAAATCAACTATAATGAACAAAATGGCTATCTCAAAATTTTGATTGGATGTGTTTGGGGGAATTATGGGCAAAGGGGGGGGGGCTATTTGCCCTCCAATCACTTTCGACTATTAAAAAGAGTACTAGCCCTTTGAATTTCCAATCGAATGAGCCTTTTTTGAAGTTTCTACGACAACACCTTCTATAAAAACCTTATATGCCCCAGGGCATAACTTAAAACCCTTGCCCTGAGGTCTGTGGGGGAGTGTCCTCCTCAAAAACATATTTTCTATCCGGAAATCAACTACGTTGAACTGGATGTATTAGGGGGAAAGATCGGCGAGGGGGGGGGGGGCTAGTTGCCCTCCAATCACTTTTGACTATTAAAAAGGGCACTAGTGCTTTGAATATCCAACCGAATGAGCCTTTTTTGAAGTTTCTATGACAAAACCTTCTATAAAAACCTTATATGCCCCCAGGGCATAACTTAAAACCCATGCCCTGAGGGTTGTGGGGGAGTGTCCTTCTCAAAAACACATTTTCTATCTGAAAATCAACTATGCTGAACAAAATGGCTATCTCAAAATTCTGATTGGATGTGTTTGGGGGAATGATTGGCATGAGGGGGGGGGCTAGTTGCCCTCCAATCACTTTGCGACTATTAAAAAGGACATTAGCCACTCCAATTTCCAATCGAATGAGCCCTTTTCGAAGTTTCTACAACAACTCCTTTGATATGAAGTGCCAGGTATGGAGAAAAAACCAAAAACACATTGTGCCCACATTGTTCTTCACTTAGGCAGCTCGCTAGTGTTGCCTATGATACAAAATTATCCCCTCATCTCCTTTATGAATAGGTATGACTACTACTAGAAAGGGAGCTAGGCATTTCCCCCCAGAAAATTACACCATTGAAAATGCTTCCCTAGATAATTCCAACCCCCATAAAAAATTTTCCTACACATAAAATTGAGCAGCCAGAGAGAAAGTACAAAATGGGTATCTGAAAAATGTTGATCAGATGTCCTAAGAGGTAACAATAGCACCAGATGTATACCTTTTTAATAAAATTTAACATTCTTTATTCTGTAACAGAATTGAAAAAAAAAATAATTGGATCAAACAGTTCATCACGTTTTCCAAGCAAAATTATGGATGAAACAAACCAGGTAAAAACAAAGACAAAAACAGACAACATGGAGAGTAAAAAGAAATAAAACTCCAATTAAAAGAAATAAAAAATCTAAGAGTCTCTTAGAGAAAGAAAAGGGACTTTTCTCAAGGAAAAATCATAGAGAAAGTCCTAGAGTCAGAACCAAGAACAAATCCTAGTCAGAATCAAGCAACTTTAAAATGGAGAGAACTCCTTATTCCAAATAAGCAAGAATAGTTTAAGTAAACAAAGAATAAAATACCAAAGAAAAGGAAATCGAAAATGGGATTTTAATACAGTCAACAAAATACTGGAAGAAACAAGACAAATATTTTGGGAAGATAACTACTTGCCTTCTTTAGTGCTGGGTCTGTATCTCCCCCCCCCCCCAAAAAAAAGAAAAACACCCCGCAACAAATATATGTACGTTTCCCAATAACAAATACTATATGAAAACAATGGACAAATTACAAATCTTACAGCCCTATGGGCAGTGGGGGGTCATGTTATCCCCAGAGGCATATTTACTGGACCTGATTTTTCAATTATACTGAACCAAACAGCTATTTTACAATTTTCGATTGGATGTTTTTGGGGAAAAGGGGCATGGTTGCCCTTAATCTCTTTGGTTACTTAAGAGGGCATTAAAACCTTTAATTTTTGTTCAAATGAACTCTCTCCCAATCCATTTAGGATTTTTGGCTCAATACAATCATCCCTGAAAAAAAAACACACACATCCATGATGTTTCTTTAGCAAAAAGCACAAATGTCCAAATTTTTGTAGAATAGAGCTTGAAATCCCTACAATAGGATTCTCTGATTGCTTTGCAGTTAGGGGGAAAGCAGATGCCTCAAAGGGTGCATTTTAATGCCAAAACATCCAAACTCTCATTGAGCATTCAGATAAATACAGAATTAATTCTAGGGAAAGAGGTGGAGGAAGAAATTAATATATAATCCCTCTTGATTTCCAAGAATATTCCTGGTCTAATTCATTAGCATGAAAGTAAAGAGCAATATTAAACCCCAGAACAAGCAAAATTTATTCTATATATGAGAGGGGGTGCCCCCTCCTCTTCCCTGACATCCTCCATATGGTTGTAGCAACTTCAGAGGGTGCTAATTCGATTGGAAACTGAGGTTTCTAGTCAAATGTGATAAGACACCAACCAGCCCTTGTCCTAGAACCATTTTGTTTACATCTTGGTCCTTTTGTTATCCTTTAGAATATCTTATCAACATTTTGAGATGCCTATTCTGTAATTTCTCTGTGGCTCCTCAATTCTGCATTAAGGGGAATTTACCAAAGGGGCAACCCTGTTAGAAAGACTACCCCCTCATGATTCTAATCATCTTATGCATGGAATGAAGACCAACTAATATATGCTCTCTGCAATTTGTGCTTAAGCTTCCAAAGCTGTAGAATCTTTATAATGCTTACCACTCCAGTTCCAACAGGGCTTTAGTCAATTATATTCTTTCCATCATTAATTATTCAACATTTTTGGAAATAATTTTGAATGATTATATTCAAATTATTCAGAATAAAGTATTCAAATTATCCAGAACAAAGTATTCAAAATTTCCTCAAAATCCAGTTCAATTACAATATTTTCACTAATGGTAGATTAAGCAAGAATACTTTTGAACATCCCAATGCTTGACTCACCTGATTTATATTAAAATTGTGATAAATGATGTCATGTATTGCTTGAATATTGAAGCTCTCTTCAACTTTAGTGTATGGACAAACAACCAAGTGGACCAAAGCTATACAAACTAGCTTCACATCAACCTAGAAACAATAAACATAAGTCTGTATTTTGAAACAAGAAGTTCCATTTTGACAATGAAAACATTGCATTTCTTTTGAACAGCCATTTATTTACTACCATAACATATTCTTGTTACTTAAAATTATTTTGGTCTAGCTGTGTTGGCCTAGAAATAGCACCTTAAAATATTTTTCCTACCAGAATAGAAAAAATTTAATGAAGTGAAAATAAAGAAATCAAATATATGCAATGATTTTTACACAGTGGCCTTAGAAGCTAGATTCACTTTTGATATACTTGTGGTTGGTAGTTTTTTTGCCATTATGATACAGTTCAGCTTCATTGCTTCTCATGCTAATAAGAAAGAAAATTAATTTAGGTAGGGTTTGGTTTTCACAGTGAAATTTGTATGAGAATGTTTTGAAGCCTTAAAAGGTGTATTTGATCAAAAAAGAAAAAAAAGACTATTTGAGCCAGTGGCACCAAATAACAAAAATGTAGAGGAGGAGATTTGATTTTCAGAATCTAGGGAAGGGGGATTTTTAACACAGAGAAAAAAGTTATCCTCAATGAAAATATAAAAAAATAAGGATTTTCCAAAACCTAGGCCAAATTTCACAATGCTGTCACTACTTGTTCTCTGCACATAATTTTGTACATTTTTTTCATTAAAAAAAAAAATGAAATTTTTGTTCACATATGAACTCACTTATCCTGCATTTTCTGTGGTTGGCTGGTTTAGTTTATTCCATAAATAATTCAAACTGTTTCAAGTAGTAGTATTCCTGACCTCTAAATAAATCAGAATTTAGCACTGTTACAAGGCTCAAAACACTTCTTTTGGTCTTATGTGTGCAACAATTCTAATGCTGAAATGTTTACTTTTATAATACAAAACTGTTTTTACTACCTTGTAACTGGCACATTACCTCAGCTCTAAATTATTTACAAGTTTGCTGATTTTGTAAATTAGCACATTTTATTTCTATCTTATATTTCAATATATCAATCTTATATTTCTATCAATAGGAATTCAAATATTTGGCCCCATTAGGGGGAGAGAGGGCTGGGACACAATTAAGCATCAACACTGAAAAAAAAATAGAACAGAAACAGGTCCATCAAAAACAGGTGACCTGTTTCTACTTTCTGTCATGTTTTTTGGAAAAACAGAAAACAACTGTTTTTATAAACAAAAACAGCTGTTTTTTTGTTTATCTTCCTCTTTTTTGATGTTTTCTACTAATTAGCTTACTTGTTTCATTAGTAGACAAAAAAGGTAGACTTTAGGCAATTTAGCCCAAAAAATTCTGGCACATGACTTTCCAGCATGCAAATTACAGTTTTCACAGTAGACCAACTCTCATTAATATCTTTGGTGATAAGCTGTTCCCAAATGACATTGGCAAGTCTTTCAGAGACTAGTTTATAACTGACATATTTTTACTACTTGGGAGAGGGTTGTTTAGTAGGCAAACATAACTCTGAAATAATTACAACATGGTCACTATTACCAATGGGTATGGTAATTATAATTTTTAAAAAGAAGGTCAGGATTACTGAGAATCACTAGATCAAGAGTGTTGGAAACTTGCCCTTCCCTGAAATGAGTTGGTTGTGAAATTGTTTGACAGAGGGAATTATCAGAGAGGGCAGAAAAAATCAGAGGGGAATTATCAGAGAGGGCAGAGGGCAGGGAATTATCAGAGAGGGCAGAGAATCTCTAATGCAAAAACCAGATCCATCAATCCATTAGATTTCAGGAAGATTAAAGTCACCCAGAAGGACAAGATCACAACTTGAAAAATTGGACACATCACATGTGATAACATAGCAGTCAAATTAGATTCAGAGTCCAAAACACAGGGGGCACTGGGGCTGCTATAAAAACACCCACTACAATTGAGATTATTTGATTGTGTATTTTTATCTAAACAGACTCAATTCCATCAGTAATAAGTTAATTAAAATGAATGAGACTAGCCTTTAGTCCATTTCTTACATATGAACAGACTCCTTGGTGAAAAAGTGGGGAATTCAGTTTAGAAAGGAATTGGTAACCATTGATTTAGATTTCATCAGGTGATAAGGCTGACAAGGTGTTTTTAGGTAGAGTACAACTTCTGTAATTGCTGCAACATCCACCTCTGCCATTAACATATAAAAGGAAAGTTCTGAAAATTTCTTATGGAGGCTATCAACATTAGAACTAAGGAAATTCATTCTTGGAGAGGTAGGAATCCAAGAGGATGCAGGACTAGTATAAGTGGGAACCAAAGAACTAGGAATATTGTTGCATATCATGCTGTGAAACAACAAGGAAGAAACAGTAGATGAGCAAGTTAATGCAGAAGAAACACTAGAAATAGAAGTAAAAGAAAGGTCAGCATCAGACAAAGAAACATTATTATGAACACTACTAGGCAGTTGAGAGAAAAGATTAGATGGTGCAAAACTACCATCAGTTAAACAATTTACACAGGTAGATGGAGGCAGAGTCATCAGTGAGATTGGAGCAGTTGGAGGGATTGCTCCACCTGGCAAGTTTTTTTAACAATGGCACCCTTACAAGTTATCAAGTCCATCTCCATTAAGCCTAGCTTTTTGGTGTTTTAACTCTTTGACTAGAGCTTTGTGCAATCTTGCTTAGGAATGTCACCATAGAAAGAAATTGTACCTTGTATTTCTAAAAATTTCTGTATGATTTGTTTTTTCAATTTAGTTGATGGCACAGAGAAAAGGAGAGGGCAGCCACCTGTGGGTTGTTGGATTCTTGTAGGCCTAAGTCTTTTTATGTTTACTGGGAGGGTGCCAATATCAACTCCAAAAGTGGAGGCCAGATAATTAAGCAGGAAAACAGCATCATCAGTCTGGGGGGGAGGGATTCTACATAAAAATAATATTCAAACATCATTCAAAGCACCAGTGCTCAGAAAAAGCAATCTGACAAACATCATTCTGATTGTATAACAATTGATTGTTACTGTAATGTAATAACAATTGTTACTGTAAATAAGTAAACAAATTAACAATACTTCTTGACTGCTAAGGTCCCTACTGTGTGTTGCTACAGCAAGGTTCAATCTCTGGGTCCCATATTACCAAGCTAAGGTCAAACCAACTGCACCACCACTGTACTGATTGTTACTGTTCCTTTACTAATTCAAAGTTTGAACATAATTTAAAATAGGTACATTATCAAAGGTTGCATTAGGCTAGCCAAGGACAAAAAACAAATAGCCAAGATAAACTTTTGATTGCAAACATGGGCCTAGCCTACTTTGAGCAAATGGAGGTATTTCTTCAAACTTCTGCTTGAGTCCATTGTATATATATTCTGGAACAGCTTATAGGATAAGTAAATAACTATTTAAGCTAGTTTTCATCAGAGCTTGATCATTAATCTTCATCTTTCATTAATTCATTTTTCTTTCCTTTTATTTTTAATGCCTTTTGTTTTACTGTCGTTTCTTCTGTTTCTTCTGTGATGTGACTCACATCATGTGAGATAATCATGTGGAATAGCTACACTGGAAGTGGAATAGCTAAAGCTACGTCTGGAGTAAGTATTTTCTAGAACTGGCACAAAAAACCAGGAGTCTAAATAAGGGAGATCGTAACTGCCGTTCCCGTTCCCTGTTTCTAGAAATAGGACAATAAATAACCCAGAAAAAATATGTTGACATGGGTTGTTCCGTTTTCTGAGAGTCTTATTAAAGCAATAAACTTGAAAATGAAGCCCTAGGATTCATCAAGAACGATAAAAAAAAACTTCTAAAAACTTCGAAAAATGGTTTAACTAAGAGACTTTATCACTGATTAAATCTGAAAGAAAAAATTGATTACCAAAAACTTAAATGTAAAACCAAAGAATTGAAAACTGGGTGACGGGTAGCTGTATTTTTTTGACGATAGTGCTGATCAATTTTTGTTCTGACGAGACATTACTACTAACTACTAACAACTCATCGCAGCACCAAGCCACCTGAGGCCTACACAGCTATGAACGCTCCTCCTCATCCCAATCCATTCAAATCCTCCCTCTTTACACCATCCCAGGAAGTTGCCATTTTCTTTAAATCTTTCTTTATGACATCCTCCCAATCTAGACAAGGACAACCTACTTTCCGTCTAGCCCTAGACGGTTGGCTGAAAAGGGCCACGTTTGGCATTCGTGCACGAATATTTTAAACCTCAGCTTTTAAATATACCTTTTCTTGAAGATAATGATGAAATTATTTGGGTCAAAGCCTAACCTAAGCGACTCCCTAGGCCGCTCTCTGCCGTAGCAGTGTGCGTTTTTTATTATTCACCTGGTCAGCCAGCTGCAGCAAGAAAAGCTTTTTGGGAGAAGCTGCAGGAATCAACAGATTACGTCCAGAGAACTCACCCATATTTTGGAGTAGCAATGCTAGGAGATGCTAACGAACTCGATAGCAAATCGCTGGCCAGGTCACTTAACCTTAAAACTCTAGTCGATTTCCCAACAACTAAGGGGAATACTTCTCTGGATGTAATCCTGACAAATATTTCGGAATATTACCAGAATCCAAGTAAACTAGCGCCACTTGGTGGAAGTTATTATTATATGTTACAGTGGAACCCCTTGGAAAAAGTAAAAATTAAATATTCAGTAACCGAAGTTACTTCAAGGCCGATCACTGACCATGGTCTGCTGCAATTCGGTGACTGGATAACGGGAGAAAACTGGGTCACGGTCTCTTCAGCTAAAGCAAAACAGTTGGCAAACCAAATAAAATGGAAAATCAAAAAGGCACAAGCAAATTACTATGAAAATGAAGTTGACCATCTTTTGGAGTCCAAGCTGTCGCAGTTTTTCAGTAAAGTAAAAAGTCTGAATGGCAAAAGCTCTCAACCAGTTGACTTCATGAATGAGGAGCCTCAAGAGAAAACTGCGAATGATTTAAATGCCCATTTTGCTTCAATTGTGCAGTCTTACCCCCCTCTTCCACCCGAGGATCCTCCAGTAAATTTAACTACTCCTTCAGATGATAATTTGATTGCTGATATTTCATCGACAATTATAATCCGTAAGCTCTCTTCGTTAAAAAGAACTTCCGTTGCCCCTTTTGACATTCCAGTTGCTCTCATTAAAGCATTTGCTAAAGGATTATCATTTCCCCTTCAGATAATTTTCAATAATAAAACAAAAACAGGATATTTTCCAAAGAAATGGAAGAAAGGGTTTATTACCCCATTACAAAGAAAGGAGCAGCTAATGATTTCTCTGGTGTCCGGCCGATCACAGTTACGTCAGTTTTTAGCAGAATATACGAAAGCTTTGTTGCCACATGGCTGAAAAAATATTTTTTGAAAGTAACTGATCGAAAGCAATTTGGTAACATCCCTAAGTGTTCAACAGTTCATTACCTCTTTAATTCAATTGATTTTATTTTAAAACTCCTGGATGAACCTGGAAAATGGATAAATTTAATTGCAATTGATTTTAGAAAAGCATTTGACCTTGTTGATCACAAATCCTTTTTAGAAAAAATGGCGGAAAAAAAATATACCCAGCTTTATTATTAAAATCATCACGAGATTTTTAACAAATAGAGAGCAAACTGTGAAGTATAAAGACCAATTTTCCACTTCTCTGCCAGTTTTTTGTGGAATTCCACAAGGAACTGTGATCGGGCCGCTGGGCTTCCTCCTCATGATAAATGAAATTGTTGCTGAGCTGGAGGACAGATGGAAATACGTTGACGACTTGTTCTTAACGGAAATCGTATGTAAGGAATCGAAGAGCAATGCTGCTGGTTTCATCGACCAAGTTACCTCAGAGGAGGCTGAACTAAATATGGTCGTGAATAAAGACAAATGCTCGGTCACGACATTTTCTTTTCTTCAGAATACTCAACCGTCTTTCGAACCTCCTATCACTTCCGAGCTAATAAGCCATAAAATAACTTTCCTTGGTGTGGTGGTTTCTTCTGACCTCTCATGGCAGGAGAATACAAACACAATTGTAAAAAAAGCTAACGGCGCAATCAAAATGCTAAAAAACACTGAAAAATTTTCGAGTTCCTAAGGACAAGCTGAAACTAATATTTTACACTTTCATCCACCCCTTAGTTGAATATGCTTGTCCGGTTGGCACTTTGCCCTTACCCAGGAATGAAACTGATAAAATAGAACGATTTCAGAAGAGATCACTGCAAATCATTTATGGTGGTTCCCCTCTACCTTACTCCTTTTACCTCAAGGAATTTAAACATGAATCCCTTTCTTCCCGCTGAAAAAAATTATGCCAAAGATTTGGCTCCTCCCTCCTTCAACATCCCATCTACCGATCTTTCCTTCCCCCACCTTTTGTCCCTATAATCTGATCCCCCAGGGAAGTGGCTGAGAAGGTTCCGAAACTAACCCCAGTCCACTGTAACACCATGCGCTACAGTAAAAGCTTTGTGAAATATTACAATGATCTCTAGTGTTTTTATTGTTCAGTTTATTTTATCCTGACGAAGTTTTATCAGACAATTTTATTCTCAATCTCAAGTTTTTTATCCTTTAGTGTATTTATCCTGACAAAGTTTTATGAGACAACTTTATTTTGCTAATTATGACTAAGAGACATCATATTTGGGCTTTGCCCACGAGAGCCATGTCTTGTTTTTGAATTAAATGAATTTGAATTCGAATTTGGCAACCTGTCATACTTCATCCGCAAAACGTGCCCTATCCGTCTCAACCTTTCTTTCATTATAGCCCTAGAAAGTGGGATTGAACCACGTTTTAGGTACAGCCTAGTGTTTGAAATACGGTTAGTCAGCTGGGTACCCAAAAAAATCCGTAGGCAATTTCTCTGGAATCATTGATGAGAAATTGCTGATCAAGAACCTTGTTCTAGTGACCAACTAAGGTTGTGTTAATCAACATTGTAGATGAAAACGAACCATAATTGTAATCGTTGTTTATCCAACTTCTTGGTAAAATTAGAGCGGAAATTTCCGGACAGGATGTCATAGGGAAAACTTGTTTTTCACTCATTATTTTGAAAAAAAAGAGCAGTTGCTTCTCCAAGAAGGCTGGTATATTTTTTTTATTTGCTAGGGCAGTTACTAAAAATAACACAAGAAGAGGTACTTTGGTACTTTCACATTAATCATTTACCACTTACCCCTCTAACGAACACAGGGGAAATTTTTCTGTGTATAAACAGTAAAAATTACAAGAATAAACATCAGTCTATATATATATATATATATATATATATATATATATATATATATATATATATATATATATATATATATATGTATTATATATATATATATATATATATATATATATATATATATATATATATATATATATATATATATATATATATATATATATATATATATATATATAATATATATATATATATATATATATAGATATATATATATATATATATATATATATATATATATATATATATATATATATATATATATATATATATATATATATATATATATATATATATATATATATTGATTAAAAAGATTTTCCCACAAAATAAGTTTTTCAAAGAAAAGTAAAGAACTCCATTAAACCAAAAATGAGTAAAAATAAAATCAAAAAATCTAACAAGCGTGAAACTACCCCAAATTAGCATCGATAAATAAATGAAACCCAAAACAAACAGAAGTTGCAATAAATAACCGAGTCAAACTCAAAACGAGCAGAAAGTAATATGAGCTAGGCTCAAAACCCTTATGCGTTCTCAAGACCAGAACATAATTTGCACTTTACTGAAAAAACTATAAACTGTTTTTACTTTTATAACTTTAACAAATCAAATACTATTAACATTTAGATTACTAAATATCAGTATATGTATATTAAACTGACAAAGCACATTCAATTGTTTTTTTTTTTTTTCAGTAAAGTGCAAATTATATTCTGGCCTTGGGAAGGCTTAAGGGTTTTGAGCCTAACTCATTTTAAGTTTACTCATTTTGAGTTTGACTCGGTTGTTTATTGTAATTGTTGTTCGTTTTGGGTTTCATTTGTTTATTGATGCTGATTTGTGTTAGTTTCATGCTTGGTAGATTATTTGATTTTAGTTTTGCTCATTTTTGGTTTAATGAAGTTCTTTACTTTTCTTTGAAAAAGTTATTTTGTGGAAAAAGTTTTTTTGATTAGTTTCTGTTCGTTTTTTATTGACATAGTCTTTTCAGGGAAAAAGAAAATAATACTTTAAATCTTTTCGTTGTTTTAAGATTTTATAGTTTGGCCCACTATTTCTATGCTGGAGAAAAATTTTCAACGACTTTGAACAGCACACACCCTTTTAAAAATCTGGACACAAACAGTGGTGTTTAATTTAGTTTTATACCTCCTCTAGTTGAACTGAAATGGAAAACTTGATACCATTCACCAAAAATTCTGTTGACTTTTTTTGATAGCTTGGATACACTTACGGTATTTTGATTTGGTTAAATATTAAGAGCAGAAGTAGCCCCGAAAGTTTGAACATAATACCCTCAGTCGTTCTTGGGATACTACTGATATGCCTTATTGGGAATTAGCATTAACACCGTGCATTTTGATTT
>CM051262.1:17284287-17301787 GCA_027921565.1 Artemia sinica
ATCTTATAGGGACAAAAGGTGGGGGAAGGAAAGATCGGTAGATTGGATGTTGAAGGAGGGAGGAGCCAAATCTTTGGCATAATTTTTCTCGGCGGGAAGAAAGGGATTCAAGTTTAAATTCCTTGAGGTAAAAGGAGTAAGGTAGAGGGGAACCACCATAAATGATTTGCAGTGATCTCTTCTGAAATCGTTCTATTTTATCAGTTTCATCCTGGGTAAGGGCAAAGTGCCAAACTGGACAAGCATATTCAACTAAGGGGCGGATGAAAGTGTAAAATATTAGTTTCAGCTTGTCCTTAGGAACTCGAAATTTTTTCAGTGTTTTTAGCATTTTGATTGCGCCGTTAGCTTTTTTTACAATTGTGTTTGTATTCTCCTGCCATGAGAGGTCAGAAGAAACCACCACACCAAGGAAAGTTATTTTATGGCTTATTAGCTCGGAAGTGATAGGAGGTTCGAAAGACGGTTGAGTATTCTGAAGAAAAGAAAATGTCGTGACCGAGCATTTGTCTTTATTCACGACCATATTTAGTTCAGCCGCCTCTGAGGTAACTTGGTCGATGAAACCAGCAGCATTGCTCTTCGATTCCTTAGATACGATTTCCGTTAAGGACAAGTCGTCAACGTATTTCCGTCTGTCCCCCAGCTCAGCAGCAATTTCATTTATCATGAGGAGGAAGCCCAGCGGCCCGATCACAGTTCCTTGTGGAATTCCACAAAAAACTGGCAGAGAAGTGGAAAATTGGTCTTTATACTTCACAGTTTGCTCTCTATTTGTTAAAAAGCTCGTGATGATTTTAATAATAAAGCTGGGTATATTTTTTTTCCGCCATTTTTTCTAAAAAGGTTTTGTGATCAACAAGGTCAAATGCTTTTCTGAAATCAATTGCAATTAAATTTATCCATTTTCCAGGTTCATCCAGGAGGTTGAACACTTAGGGATGTTACCAAATTGCTTTCGATCAGTTACTTTCAAAAGATATTTTTTCAGCTATGTGGCAACAAAGCTTGCGTATATTCTGCTAAAAACTGACGTAACTGTGATCGACCGGACACCAGAGAAATCATTAGCTGCTCCTTTCTTTGGAATGGGGGTAATAAACCCTTTCTTCCATTTCTTTGGAAAATATCCTGTTTTTGTTATATTATTGAAAATTATCTGAAGGGGAAATGATAATCCTTTAGCAAATGCTTTAATGAGAGCAACTGGAATGTCAAAAGGGGCAACGGAAGTTCTTTTTAACGAAGAGAGTTTACGGATTATAATTGTCGATGAAATATCAGCAATTAAATTATCATCTGAAGGAGTAGTTAAATTTACTGGAGGATCCTCGGGTGGAAGAGGGGGGTCAGACTGCACAATTGAAGCAAAATGGGCATTTAAATCATTCGCAGTTTTCTCTTGAGGCTTCTCATTCATGAAGTCAACTGGTTGAGAACTTTTGCCATTCAGACTTTTAACTTTACTGAAAAACTGCGACGGCTTGGACTCCAAAAGATGGTCAACTTCATCAACTGTTTTGCTTTAGCTGAAGAGACCGTGACCCAGTTTTCTCCCGTTATCCAGTCACCGAATTGCAGCAGACCATGGTCAGTGATCGGCCTTGAAGTAACTTCGGTTACTGAATATTTAATTTTTACTTTTTCCAAGGGGTTCCACTGTAACATATAATGATAACTTCCACCAAGTGGTGCTAGTTTACTTGGATTCTGGTAATATTCCAAAATATTTGTCAGGATTACATCCAGAGAAGTATTCCCCTTAGTCGTTGGGAAATCGACTAGAGTTTTAAGGTTAAGTGACCTGGCCAGCGATTTGCTATCGAGTTCGTTAGCATCTCCTAGCATTACTACTCCAAAATATGGGTGAGTTCTCTGGACGTAATCTGTTGATTCCTGCAGCTTCTCCCAAAAAGCTTTTCTTGTTGCAGCTGGCTGACCAGGTGAATAATAAAAAACGCACACTGCTACGGCAGAGAGCGGCCTAGGGAGTCGCTTAGGTTAGGCTTTGACCCAAATAATTTCATCATTATCTTTGAATGGATTGGGATGAAGGAGGAGCGTTCATAGCTGTGTAGGCCTCAGGTGGCTTGGTGCTGCGATGAGTTGTTAGTAGTTAGTAGTAATGTCTCGTCAGAATAAAAATTGATCAGCACTATCGTCAAATAAAGACAGCTACCTGTCACCCAGTTTTCAATTCTTTGGTTTTCCATTTAATTTTTTGGTAATCAATTTTTTCTTTCAGATTTAATCAGTGATAAAGTCTCTTAGTTAAACCATTTTTCAAAGTTTTTAGAAGTTTTTTTTTATCGTTCTTGATGAATCCTAGGGCTTCATTTTCAAGTTTATTGCTTTAATAAGACTCTCAGAAAACGGAACAACCCATGTCAACATCTTTTTTCTGGGTTGTTTATTGTCCTATTACTAGAAACAGGGAACGGGAACGGCAGTTACGATCTCCCTTATTTAGACTCCTGGTTTTTTGTGCCAGTTCTAGAAAATACTTACTCCAGACGTAGCTTTAGCTATTCCACTTCCAGTGTAGCTATTCCACATGATTATCTCACATGATGTCAGTCACATCACAGAAGAAAAAGAAGAAATGACAGTAAAACAAAAGGCAGTAAAAATTAAAGGAAAGAAAAATGAATTAATGAAAGATGAAGATTAATGATCAAGCTCTGATGCCTTATTGGAAATTAGCATTATCACAGTGCATTTTGATTTAATCTTAAGGCAACATTTAGTTTTTAAACATAATGGGCAAATGGTAGGGTGGGTGTGGGAGGGTGGGCATGAGAGGGTGGGAGTAGAAGGGGGATTAGTTGCCCTCTAATCACTTTCGACTATTAAAAAGAGCATCAGCCCTTTCTGTTTTCAGTCGAATGAGCCCTTTTCTAAGTTCTCACGACAACTCCTTCGTTACGAAGTACCCTGTTCTAAACAACAACAACAGCAAATAATGATACATTATACCCACATCGATCTTTCCTTTAAAAATGGCAAGCCTTCCAATCACTTTCGACTATTAAAAAGGGCACTAGGCCTTTCGATTTCTAATCGAATGAGCCCTTTTGGAAACGACAACGCTTTCTACAAACACCTTATATGCCCCCAGGGCATAAATTACGACCCTTACCCTAAGTTCTTTTAGGGTGGTTGTCATCGTCTAAGACCAAATTTTCAGAACTTTCAACTACGTTAAACAAAATGGCTATCTCAAAATTTTGACTGGATGTGTTTGGGGAAATGGTGGGCGTTAGAGGGGCGGTACTCGATCTCCAATCACTTTCAACTATTAAAAATGGCCGCAGCCCTTTCAATTTCCAATCAAATCAGTCCTTTTTAAGTTTTCTACGACAACACTTTCAATAAAAATCTTATATACCCCCAGGGCGCAATTTACAACCCTCGCCCTGAGTGCTTGGGGGGTCATTCTCAAAGACCTAATTTCGAGAACTTTCTACTACGTTGAACAAAATAGCTATCTGAAAATTTTGATTGGATGTGTTTGGAGGATTGTTGGACGCTAGAGGGGGGGGGGGTTAGTTACCCTCCAATCACTTTCGACTATTACAAAGGGCACTAGTCCTCTCAATTTCGAATTGAATGAGCCCCTTTTGAAGTTTTACGACAACTCTATCTATAAAAACCTTATATGCCCCCAGGGCAGAACTAACAACCTTTGCCCTTGGGGCTCTGGGGGGTTTGTAATCCTTAAATAAATAATTTCCAGAACTTTCAGCTACGTTGAACAAAATAGCTATCCCTAAACTCTGATTGAATGTTTTTGGGGAAATGATGGGCGTATGACGGGGATATTTACTCTCCACTCACTTTCGACTATTAAAAAGGACAATTTCAATTTCCATTCAAAGGAGCCCTTTCTGAAACTTCTATAACAACTTTCTGTATAAACTTTATATGCCCCCAGGGCATAAATTACAACCCTTGCACTGACGGCTCTGAGACGGTTATCATCCTAAAAGACCCAATTTCCAAAACTTTCAACTAGGTTGAACAAAATGGATATCTAAAAATTTTGATTGGATGTGTTTTGGAAAATGGTGGGGTTAGTCGCTATCCAATCACTTTCAACTATTAAAAAAGGCACTAGCCCTTTCAATTTCCAATTGAATGAGCTCTTTTGAAGTTTCTACGACAACGCTTTCAATAAAAACATTATATGCCCCCAGGGTATAAATTACAACCCTTACCCTGAGGGCTAAGGGGGGAGGGGTTGTCATTCTTAAAGACCTAATTTCCAAAACTTTCAATTACGTTGAATAAAATGGCTATCTACAAATTTTGATTGGATGTGTTTGGGGAAAAAGTAGGCGTGAGAGGGGGGTTAGTTGCCCTCAAATCACTTTCGACTATTAAAAAGGGTCCTAGCTCTTGGAATTTCAAATCAAATGAGCCCTTTTTCAAGTTTCTACGACAAAGATTTCAATACAAACCTTATATGCCCCCAGGGCATAATTTACAACCCTTGCCCTGAGGGTTGTGGGGGAGTTTCCTCCTCAAAAATATATTTTCTATCTGGAAATCAAATACGCTGAACAATATGGCTATCTCAAAATGTTTATTGAATGTGTTTGGGGGAATGATGGGTGGGGGGAGGGGCTAGTTGCCCTCCAATCACTTTTGACTATTAAAAAGGGCACTAGCCCTTTGAATTTTCAATCGAATGAGCTTTTTTTGAAGTTTCTACGACAACACATTCTATAAAAACCTTATATGCCCCCAGGTCATATTTTAAAACCCTTGCCCTGAGGGTTGTGGGGGAGTTTCCTCCTCAAAAACATATTTTTATTTGGAAATCAACTACGCTGAACAAAATGACTATCTCAAAGTTTTGGTTGGATGTGTTTGGGGGTATAATCGGTGTGGGGGGGGGGGCTAGTTGCCCTCCAATCACTTTCGACTATTAAAAATGGGCACTAGAACTCTCGATTTCCAATCGAATAAGCCCCTTTTGAAGTTTCTACGACGACCCTTCCATATGAAGTGCCCTGCTCTAAAGGAAAAAAAAATAATAAATGATACATTGTGCCATCATCGTTCTTACGTGCCCTCAGAGCATAACTTAAAAACCCTTGCCCTGAGGGTTGTGGCGGAGTGTCCTCCTCAAAAACATATTTTCTATCTGGAAATCAACTACGCTGAACAAAATGGCTATCTCAAAATTTTGACTGGATGTGTTTTGGGGAATGATGGGTTTGTGTGTGTGGGAGGGGGATAGTTGCCCTCCAACCACTTTCGACTATTAAAAAGAGCACTAGCCACTCCAATTTCCAATCGAATGAGCCCTTTTTGAAGTTTCTACGACAACTCCTTCGATACGAAGTGCCCGGGTATGGAGGAAAAATAAATAAAACATTGTGCCCACATTGTTCTTTGCTTAGGCAGCGCTATTGCGCTGCCTATGATTGTAAGAGGAGAGTGATACATATCAATATAGACATTCGCTTTTGCTTCCTATGTTAAAATGGCAGTGCTGGAAGTTTTGTTTAATATGTGAGTTTTAATATGTGAGTCTTACTTATTTATTTATATTTTTTTTCTTCTTTCTCTTCGTGTGTTTAGTTGTTGTATTTTTTATTTGTGTTATTTTTTTTTATAAAACATTTCTCCGCTGAGAATGTTTTTTTTCCGCTGAGAAAGGCTCCCAGATGAGGAGCCGAAATATTTGGAACATTTTTTAATTGAAGTATTTTTTGTTTTTATTTATTTAACTGCTTTATTAAAAATTTAAAACCCGTTTTTTCTTGCTTAATTTTTCGTGTATGGCCGTCTTATTCAAAATAGTCTAGAGGTAAAATAATTATTCCTATGGGAATGATATGACCCTGCACAGCGTCGGAGAGGAATGCAGAACACAATCAAAACGTACTATGTTCATGCTGACTGTCAAAAGGTTATATCAGCAATATCTAAGGAACGGCTAAGGGTGTTAAGTTGAAACTTATAGGGTATGTTTAGGAGATGTCGAGAAGTGATTGGAGGACTTAAAGCCCCCTTTTTCCTGTTAGGTTCGCCTCCTCGCAACACTGATCAAAATTATGGAAAAGGTATTTTTTTTCAAAATAGGAAAAAAGTCTCGTAACTATGCCTCCAGGAATGCAATATATTAGGGGAAAAGTGTATTCTGAGTCTCCAAAAAGCCTAAGGGTATTAAAGTAAAACCTTTAGAAAATGTTGAGGGGGGATATCAAACAAAATGATACAATAACTTCCGACTGTGACTGAAACTGCCTGCAACTAATCCAACATTTACTTGTGACTACTTTCAGATAATGGTAGGCAATAATGAGCAAAATCAAAACACACAATCTGCATGTTGATTGTCAATAGGGCGCATCTACAGCTTCTCAGGAACAGCTGAGGGAATAAATATAAAACTTTCAGGACATGTTGAGCAGAAATTGAACTCTTCGGGAAGGCTTAGGGGGATTTTAAATCAGATCAACAGACACTATGTGCATCCAGGTTATCAAGAGATTATATTTGCAGTATCTTAGGAACAACTAAAGGTCAGAATATTCAATCTTGAGATGCAAGTATTATGCGCATTTTGGTTTTCAGAAAGGCGAATCTGAAATATCCCAGGAACGTTTAACGCTACTTACTTGAAACTTTCAGGGACTGTTCAGGTCGTGTTGAAATAAATTAAAAGCAAATAATTAGAACTATTAAGTAAGAATTGGATATTTTAATTTTTAAGCTAGTGTCATGAAAAACTGAAAAATATTTATTACATTAACTAAAACCAAAACTTTGGCAATCGAAAATGAACAGAAATTAATTGAAAAAAAAAACTTTTCGACAAATAAGTTGTTCAAAGAAAAGTAGGGAGCCATATTAAACTTAAGATCAGCAGAAAGAAATTCCTATAATAATTCAAACTCAAAATGACCAAAAATTACTATTAAATTATAAATGGAACCCAAAACGAACAATCAACGATCACTGAAAATATAGAAATATCAGGTGTAAATATAGATGAATAAATAAATGTTAAAATGAGTAAAAACTAAACTGAATTTTCAAGTCAAACATAAAAAAAGAGGTTTGGCTACTGCCCTTTCCGCCTTCCCTAACTGTAAAAGACTAAAGCTTGTTTTGTCAGTTGTGTTCTCCTGAAAACGAAATATATTACAAATATTGTCTTCTATGTTTACAACCTTGAAAAATAAAAATTGATATTAAAGTAGCAATGTACACTGAAAGTTGGATATAGATTGATGGTGGATGGGGCCCGTCCGTAAGGATATAAACTTTGTTTGCTGATCACTTGCCACTGGATGTGGGGCTACAACCCCTAACTAATCGCTCCAAACAGATCTGCACCAACCTTATTGGTGTGGGTGGAGCCCATCCCAGGGTTTCTTAATCAGAAACCAAGCCTAGGGAAGGTTTGGCTTGCGACCCTCCTCCTGAAAATAATTGCAATGAAAAGAAACATTACTCAAGCCTCGGATCCCATTGGTTTTGATTCACTATGAACTCGGCACGCCCCCGGACATCCTTTGAATTTCGATGACCAAGATGGGCTGAGAATAGCCACCTGTAATGTTTTAACTATGAATAACCAAGGATCCAAATACCTTCTAGGGCTTGAAATGTTGAAATATTGATTTGACATACCTGGAATGACGGAAACACACCTGACGGGATCAGGCAATGAAAAAATCGCTAGTACAGGTCAAAAGATGATTTGGTCAGGCAAGACCTCCAGTAGAAGTAGCGGTGCAGGCCTGCTTCTAAAGAAGAAGGCGAAGAAGTGCCTCATTTCCTACACCCAATATTGGATGGACTAATCACTGCCCGCTTCAACCATAAGCATTGGGAGATGTCTAAAATTGTGTGAAATGCACCAATGATGTCTCTCCAGTGGACGAAAAAGACTAGTTCTACTCAGTTGTGACATCTGTTCTATATCGGATTTCTCTTCACGATCTTTAGGCCGTAATGGGCGATTTCAATGCAACTGTATTAAACCCCAGCGGAGCTTCTAAATCTATAATTGGAATGGTTACCCCTGACTCTTTGAACAAAAATGGGACCCGAGTCCTCCAGCTCTGCGCTATGCACTAAATGGTCATTGCCAACACCCAGTTTCACAGGAAAGACATCTATAAGCCAACATAGTATAGCAATAGCAATGACGGGCGAACGTGGAAGATGATCAATTATATCATAGTCAACCAAAGATGGTGTTCATCAGTTACGAACTGTAGAACATGTCATTGCGTTGAGATAGAGAATACTGACAATAGATAGTTGCCAGGAACTTCCGCCTGCGCCTTAAAACCCAGCCTTCAGAACGACGCCAGCCAAAGCCAGAAACTAAAAATTGAGGCATTCCGCCAAAAGTGCTCAGTGGAAATTCAGAATAGGTTTGAAGGCCTGAATACCCTTGTGACCCAGACACTTTCTGGCAGACGTATAAAAACGGTGGGCTAGAGATTGCCGCTAATGTCGTCGGTCGCAAGATGTAAGCAAAAAAGCCATGGCTATCACAAGAAGCCCTGCAAATCATTGAACAGTTTCAAAAAGCACGGGTGGCCGGAGATATACCCCTAAAACGGCTAAATGGGATCCGAAGCAAAGCTATTCACTGTGATAAGTAACATTTTTTTGATAAAAAAAAGCTGAAGAACTAGAAGTTACGGCACAAAAAGGTGACGTCATGTCGCTTTTCAAGCAAGTCTGAGACCTTAGCGATAGAAGTCACCAAAGATAGGTGCAGTTAAATCCGTCTTTGGCGAAATGCTAGAAGATGAAAACACGCAACCTGATCGATGGAAGGAGAACTTCGCAAAGCTACAAAATGTTGAAAAATCGACGTTGATTCCAACCTAACTGCGTCCAATCAGGAAACAACATGAGAAAATCTATTAGAGCTTGATCCTCCTTCGGTAGAAGAGATACAAAATGCCCTGCGGAGAATGAAGAAAAACAAGGCACCCGGAACCTGCGGGATCACCGTTGAGCTGCTAAAGTTCGGAGGACCGGCAATGCTACTTTGGCTGCACATGTTGTTCTCCCTCGTCTGGTCAACCGAATTAATATCTGAAGAATGAAAAGAAGGGATAATCCTTCCTCTATAGAAGCGCAAAGGTAGCCAAAGTGATTGCTTAAACTGCAGAGGGATCACCCTCTTGGCAGTTCCTGGCAAACTATTTAAGTTGCTTGATAGAAGTATCCAGTTTATCTGTAAGTGCCGCCATATTTAGCAAGCAGATCTCATGCCCAACAGATCCACGACTGAGCAGATATACACTATTCACCTGGTCATACAAGAAGGCCCGTGATTTCTAGCGAACAGTATATATTGCCTTTGTTGACTTTAAAGTAGCTTTCAACTCGATCGACCGTGAGTCTCTTTGGCCAATTCTACAACGAACGGGTCTCCATGGCAAATGCTGCCACCTATTCAAGGCGCTCTACACTGGTACAAAAAGCTCTGTCCAGGTTAACGATCGTCGAAGCCCACTATTTGAAATAGACACTGGCGTACAGCAAGGCTGTTTTGCTGCTCCTGAACTTTTCAACGCGGTGATCGATTATGTCGTGCATGAAATGATGAATCGGCTTCGATTCAGACTGAAATACGGCGGTAGAGTCCTAGCCGATTCAGACTTAGCCGATGATATTGCCCTGATATGCACTTCTGCAGCTGAGCTCAAGGTAGCCCTCAATACTCTGTAAGAAGAAGCCCTGAAAGTGGTAATAATTATTAGCTTGTAGAAAACAAAAATAATGATCATCGACCCGGCAGGTAATTCCGCCAACTCACCAGCGTTCAACGTATTATAGCCCAATGTTGAAGTTGTCAAGTCTTTTTTTACCTTGGATCTGCCGTCTTGGATAACAGCTCAAACGAAATGGAAGTCCAGTCGCGCATCACTAAAGCTGTGTCTATTATGGCTCAGTTATGCCACTTCATGTGGTCAAAGCCCAACATCAGTCGAAAAATAAATTTGCAGATCTACAACACCACCGTAACGCAAGACCTTCTTTACGGTGCTGAAGCTTGACCGACTACTGCTTGTGTTTATGATGCCATTGATGTGGCCCAAACAAACTTCTTAAAACGAATCATCGGGAAAATGTGGTAGAACTTCGTCTCGAACACCCAACTACTGACACTAACGGATCAGATCCCCAAATCTCGTCAGCTCGTCGGAATAACCCTAATGTGGATGAGCCACTTAATTCACAAGCCAGCAAAAGCACCCACCAGCACACTTTCCAATTTTGATCCTATCTGAACATGGCTGGAAGCACCTTTGTGGAAGGCCCCCGTTCAGATGGAGGGACATCCCTACTCAGCACCTGTCCATGATTGGTTCTGATCCCCAAGAAGCAGTCACGCTTGCGCAAGACCGTTGGAAAACGGAGGGGATGAGTCTCATCACTCTCTACGCTGGACCACCAGCAGTAGGTTTAAGTCAAGTAATATGTAGACTGAAAGACACGATATGTACACAAGTTATTCAAATAGTCTGTCTGTATTATCCCTGGAGCGGCTTTGGAAATCGATTTGAATTAAAAAAAATTATGTGGGGTCAAACGGACGTCAAATTTTGACTTCGAGGATATAATTTGACTCATAATTACAAAAAAATAATATAATCCATGTATCTTCCGTAAAATTTAAATTTTTAGATTTTACGGCTCTACTACATCATTTACATGAACATTTTTTAAAAGTAGACTGAAAGCTTGAACAATAACCGTTATTTCTTTTTTTTCTTTATATCAGATCATCCTATTTAAGCTAAAAGAGTATGCCTATTTTATTAATTGACAGGGTATTAAAAGTAACGTGGCCAGAATATATAAGGAATTAACAAGCGCTCATTAAAATAAATTTTAATTGAAATGGGTAATCCAAAAGATAGTTTTTCAAAAAAGAAGAAAGAAAAAATAAGTAAATCCTATAAAAATTAAGTAAGAAACACATAAAGTGGTGAGTGTAGGATACCCTTTTCTTGTGGAAAATTTGTGTTGACAGAATAAAATAAAATCTAGCAAATAGTCTAAACAGAAGAAACTAGCAATGGATTCCGCCCAAAATTGTACTAAAAAATAAAAAATTTCCGATTAGTGCTTGCGAAATATATATTTCATATCATTTTGGATCATGGTAAAGATTTACAGAGTTTATAGAAATTAGAAAAGAGATTTATAAGAAAATAGGTGAGAGACTCGTTTGCTTTTATTGATGAAGAAAACTTGCTAATTTTGGTTGCTCTTCTCCAGACAAGTGTGAAGTTAATAAGAGTGCAAATGAAATAAATAAACTTTGGGAAAATTCAATACAAACCTGCTTTGTTAGCAAAAGAAAAAAAAAATATATTTATTTTTTCAAACAGAAGAATACTATTGGTCCACAATGTCCATAAGCCAATGGCACTGTTTTGTGGACCTTGGTTTGCGAGACCTTCCATTGAATTTTGAATTAAAATCAAGTTTGGTTAGGTTACAGCACATCGGCAATTGGTTGTGCATCCAGCACATTAAAAGGCTTTTAACATGTATCTGATTGGGATTAATTTGGCCAACGTTATACGTAAGATTTCTAAACAAAAAGGTTGTTTTATTTTGTTAGAATATCTTATGAGAAGGTAGCTCAGACAAACACAATAATCTATATCATGTAACACTAGACTTGTTTAAAAACACCAACTATATTTTTTCAAACCTGAGTTTATTTTGTCTTTAATTTTATTTTTTTGCATAGACTTTGTGTCTATTCTCATCATTTTGTTTATAGGCTATGTTGTTCAAGCTAGTTTTTCTTTCTGATTTTCCACCCTTTTTCGTATTGATAAAGTTCCTGGATGTTAACAGAGATACTTGGACTTTTGTGCAAAACAATTTTTTTTTCAAGGTTGCAGTCTTATTTAAAGTTGTATTATCAGCAGATCTGTCTAGGAGTCTTGATGGACAGCATAGTGTAGTTCAGGTCCTTTTATTTTTCTTTTAAATGAGGGTTATAATTAAATAAAACACGTTGCGTAGTTGTAGTGCACTTGCAGCAAAGGATGGAGTCTACAAAAGGCAAAATAGAACCGGGGTTTTCCTTGCTGTTGGAGCTAAAGAATACACTAGAAACTGGCATAATATTTTGTTTTCAATCAAGAAAATATTTATTATTTTGATTTAGGTAGTGTTGTGTGTTGAAGGGAGTTAAAGATTTATTTGCAAGCAAGACAGCCAAACCATTTTACTGGATTCCTTTTGACTGGAGATTCGCTAAGCCGCCACATAATTGCCCTAGGTATATAGTTGTTGCATATAGCTTTGGGAAATCTCTAAATTACTACCTGTGGCAGGCAGGAATTTTTTTCCAGGAAAATGAATGGATTATTACAAATCTGTAAAAAATAAGTTCGTATTTTACTTTTTTAAACCATCAAGGGTTAAATTTTTCTCACAAAGCTCAACTTAAAATACACAATGCTCATTAGGGAGATTGGAAAAGATATTTAATTAAACCATGGTATGAATACACCAGCTTCAGCCTGTAGAAGTGGTATCTAATGGAAGGCTTTTCTTAGGACAGTGAATAAAAGAAAAGAAAAAAGGTAGAATATACGTTATATGATAAAAGCCGAGCGACGAAAAAAAAAATTGATTTTGTTTGCATCACAAAGTAATTCAATATCATTTTAGTTTCAAAATCTATTTGTCCACAATGATGTCTTCTTGGACCATTCTGTATATCCTGAATGGGAAAAGTGGAACAACTAATCTTACTTTTTCTTTGAGCCATTTGCAAGGTATAAAGTTTACCTCTGCTTCTTTACTATACTTTCAAAGCTTTAAAGCCAAATACTTGTGTGCTTAAATGCGATTTCATGGAATTTTTAGCGCTAACACTTACATACTGAGTACTTGATACATGTAGCTAAATATTTTTCAAGTATTTGACCCAAAACTCGGTTTATTTTTGCATCGAATTTCCGTAAAATGACCTCATTCCTTTATATCTGTGGTTACAATCTATACCGTTTTGCCATCTTTTTTCTATTTCAAATATGCCGTAAAATATTTGAAAATAGTTCAGCGTGGACCTTCACCTGACAAATAAGAGGGTAAAATAAAGCGTGTAATTCTAGATTGTGTTAATATCTTTGGAAGTGATTAAACAGGCGAATGCATACCTCATGTATTCGTTGTAAATAGTTTTTCTCTGGGTACCAACAACCCTAGAAATGGCTCTGATGGTGTCAGATAAAAAAAATTTAGAGGACAAATATATTCTAAAGCCTTGAATAGCAGCTCTTCAGTTGGAGATGAGCTAGAAAAAAAACAGAGAAAGTTAAAACTCCTGATTCTATGTTATTTTTAGGGTTTTGTTGGCGTTTCTGACAATTCATCTTTAGCTGCCCTCTAATGGTCACATTGCCTATTGCACTAGCCTAGGATATGAAAACAAAAAAACTAATATAGGCTAACAATTGATGAAAACTGATTCAAAAGAGAAAAAAAAGGAAAAAGACTAACAAGGAAATATGAATTAATCATGACATCCCTTTTTACTTAGTTTCTTATATAGCCTAGCCTAGGGTAAAAAACCAGTATCCAATTGAGCAAAATTATGTAAAACTAAAACTCACATCTTGTTACCAAAGAGGAATTTTGAAGGATTGGGTATATTAATGAATAGCTAAAAGTCTAAGCTATGCATCAATATGGTTATTATTCAAATTATTTAAGATCAATCACTTGAAACTATTAGTTTATTGACTTACCTACAGGGACCTCTTTTTGGAAATACCAATTATCCTATTTTGATGTATATATCCTTCTAGTGTTTTAGTTTTATTCATATATTAACAGAAAGCTGATTTTCTTCTGATTCTAGAAATGTAACTTTTATTGCTTGATATTTATTCTATAAATCACAAATATTTAAATATAATTTTTCTTTTCAATTGCTTTTCAAACAGAGACCACATTTTCAATTTGTGCTGACAAATCATTGGTGAAAATTTGACCAAGAAGGCGGTTCTTGTTACTGCTCTCATATTGCTTCATGTTGTAGTAAAAAGGGGTGGTCCAAAAACCCATTGCTATTTTTCCAGAATGCCAAAGAAAAGTGGTCTTTCCCAAAAAGAGGTCTTTTACCCTAGGGCTATACAAGAGCCCCCTCCCCCTCTATACAAGAGGGGGGTTAGGGATGAATGTTCAAAAACATGATCAATCTAAAAATGTCTCTTTGTGTTCTAGCGTGTCATGTTCTGGGAACCACTACTACTCTAGAACCTTTACAAATTGTATTTTTCAAAAGCTAAGGGAAAGGACAAGTTTGAAAACAATTTCATTGCTTACCTAGTTTTCTTCTGTCTATGCTGGCATGTTCCTCAATACCTTGGAAATTCAAAAACTGAATTTAGATTTATATTATCAATAAAATGGGTATTATGATAAGCATTAGCAATGATTTATTTTTTCTGAATTTCAAGCTCAGAACATTGAGTACCTCCAACCCTCTTTGATATGGTAAATGTTTAAAATGTAGGAAAAATTTAGTTGCATGCTTTTTAATATTATCAACTAGGAATCAATCCAACTTGTTTAACAGGTAGCACAACCAAAGAATTGTGCTCCATCAATAGCCTAAAAAGATATTTCTTACATCATCTTGAAGCTCCAAAAGTTGAATTTTATAAACATTCTTTTTACTGTGTGAAGCTGGTAATTGGTATTTCTAGATACAATTGCTGAATGTTTATCAAATTTCAATAAACTATCAATAAAGAACTCTGAAATCTTGAATGAACAAATTAATTCAATGATACCATTGTACTTGGGGTAATCTTGACATAGAAAATGCATAACACCTGTTTTATGAACATTCAAACACATGGAGTCCTCACATGACTACTGTAGCACCAACATAATTTTTTAGAAGCAACTGGTCTGAATCATATTCACTTTTCTATAGATTGTCTATAAAATGCTTAACAGTCAAATTTTTAATTACAAGGGCCATATCACTAACAAGCAAACAGAACAAAATACGACCAAGGCTACTACCTTATGCAGTGGCTACTGCAATCCTTGAGGAGGTAGATAAAACCAAAATATATTTTTCTTCAAATATTGTTTTATCCAGGACACACTGTATGATCCCAGCATATAAACTTGGAGAGTCCATTTTTGAAAATCAACTACTACTTCAGTAAGCTGTTTATTATAAGATATTCTTTTATAAAAACTATGTGGGGTACTAACAGTAATTTGGCTCAAAATACTTGTGTATATATGAGACCAACATCCTTACAGAAACTCAGCAAAAGACTAAAGTAATAGAAATCAATCTATAGTTTAAGTATTGAAGCAACAGTTCTAGTAGATCCAATTCATCTACTTAAGAATTAGTGCTTAAGGAATGGTAGATTTTTTAATTGCACAGAAAGAATTCAGCTGTAAATCCCTCTCATATAAATGGATATAGATCAGATAGGGATACCACCAGATGGCTAATTTGACAGTTCATGTATATACAAATCTTTAAATTAGCCAACCAGTATTTTAAGCCTAGGAGTCCAACTAGACAAAAGGAAACATATTAAGAAAACAATTCTTACTCCATAATGTGTAGAATAATCCTAGTTAACACATTTTGCAGGGGGAGATCCTTTATCTTCAGTTCTTTCCTTGTTTTTCCAGTTTTTCTAAGAAATTCATGAATTTATTAGAGCCTATGTATTCACAGAATGTAGGTAGAAAAACATTAGGGGGTACCCATACCCCCCTAATGTGTAAATATATACCTAGAATTGCATCCTCAATCTAAATATAATATCCATTTGCATCACAAATGAACTTTACTCCCATATTAGCCATGTGGTGGATGTCTCAATCAGATATGGGTAATTATAGACATATTTCTAATATTTATATGAGACATATCTAATATAGATCTTTTTTTGTGAAGACTGTTCACAATTGATTTTTTCCATACAATTGGACATTTGCTATTCATTAAGCACAAGTCATAAAGAAGACCAAGTGATTCTATTGGAATTGATGCTAGTTGAGAGACAATACTATTGAAAAACCATTAATATCAAGGAATTTATTTGAATTTACACTCTGTATTAATTTATAAATCAGCATTACTGTCACATATTCATCATCAAACTCAACATCCTGAGGAGTATTGAATGTTAGTGGGGGGGGGGGGGTTGTCATGCAGATTAGGGGGCACAAACATTAAAATAAAGTTGAACAACTTAACTCTCTCTAAATCATTATTGACAATTCTAGTGGTTATAGCATAAAATATGCATGATGGAGTAGTGATTTGCTGACATGGCTTATTGATATTCTCCTAACATCTTTTTGGATGCTAACATACTGAAGAAATGCTTGATATACCAACATTTTTACAGTTTATTCAAAGCAGCTGACTAGTTTTGTTACAGGGCTTTTTATATATATTCCAACCCTCTGCATTTTAGTTTCAGTTTATTCTCACCACTTTAAGTTTTTACAAAAGATTGCCTTGAAAATGAATTCAGGGTTACCTTTAACATTTAAAAAAAATTTCTTTTGTTACAGTATATGCTGTGAACCTGTCATAACCATTTATTAAAATACTCTTGATAAAGATGAAATTGTGATCTATGCTTGAAGTAACATTACTCAATTTTCTAGTTAAATCATAGTATAAAATATGCTGTCAGAATTCCTCATTATAACTGTGTGCAAAGTCATATCTCAACATACCACTTTTATTGATTATTGAAGTAATGTATAGTCAAACAGAAAGAACAACTTGGCTGCTCTTGCCAAGAGGTGAACTAATGATGTAGTGCATTGTATAAAACACAGTGTTTACTATTAACAAATCAGGAGCAGGAGGACTGTCTTGCAAAATTTTTAAAAATAACAAAACTAGATAAACACCAAACTACTCAAATACTTTATATTGTAGGCTTTTATGCAGTAGGCTTTTAGACACCTATTTATGAAGCCTAACCAAGGTTAGTGCATCCAGCCCTAAAAAGTTTTTTGTGTGAAAAATATACATTAGAAAAAAGTTACATTTCTATAGGCCTAAATTTGGACAGTTCCATACTTTTTGTCCTGTGTCAACTAGCACCTGATACTTGACAGCACATTGTCACTTAAAACATCTGCTAAACTAAAATAAGATCTTTAGAACTATCATCTTGAACCCCAGCATCCAGCAAATCCCTCAAGGTCTCTGTGATAATGGTGAAAAGAAAACATTCACATCATAGGCAACATCCTAGCACTGGCCTAAGTAAAGAACAATGTGGCCACAATGTGTTTTTTTTCTTCTTTCTTCAACAGGCACTTGTATCAAAGGAGTTGTCATAGAAACTACGAAAAGGGCTCATTGATTGGAAATTGGGGTGGCTAATCCCCTTTCCACTCCCACCCTCCCACACCAACCCTCTCATTTCTGCTCTTAAAATTTAACCAAATAAAAATAGCATAAGTG
>CM051262.1:17306787-17374287 GCA_027921565.1 Artemia sinica
CTATGATGAATGCTGATACAAAAAATTAATTAAAAAAAATTGCAGTGTTTTCATCAAGATTCTGCAAGGATGGCTGTAATTTTGCAGCGTGTTAAAAGATGAGAAATTAAAAAGTAAATAAGAACTAATTCTGTTACCCAACTGATTAAAATTTCAAAGCATTTGTCAGCTTTTTTTAGATCAACATAACAAGTCTGTAACTCAAACTTAGCGGATTTTTAACAACAAGTCAGGACTTATCTTGTTTTTGCTACAAATTTTCATAGGCCACCTGTTTGCCTCCAATCTTGCATATTAAAAATCTTTGCATGATTGTGGTTAAAACAAGGTCAAAACTGCCTACCTTTCTTCTAAAAAGTTGGCGGTGGAAGACGAAGGGGTATTTGAGCTATGGACCCAATTTATGTCTAGTCATAAATATTGAAATTTAAGTGGGCGATTCTGGATTGAGCAAAGTGCAACATGCCCACCTTTTCAACTAGTATGCATTGTAAAGAATGGATCATTTGCATAATTTAGGATCATAGCACTTGGGGCTCCAGATATCATTGCGTCACTTTAGGCAAATTTTGCATCCCTTCATCATTTTGAGTGAAATGACCACTGTATCTTGATGCTTTGGTTCAATCCCATGGGGAGAGCCTACTGGGACGTCCACTTGGCAACAAGGTCATGGAAGGAGGTTGTTGCCCTTCTGGTTGGTTTTAGCCCTTAAATTTAGCCTTTCAGTAATGAATCAGCTATCAGCCGAGTAACATCGTTTGGCTAGTGCTTTTAACCTAGGTTGATGTGAGATAAAATGAATTGAAATAGCAAAGTGGGCGGAGTTTTGTTCTGTGAATGCGAACAAGTTCTTTTTATGTAAGGAGTCTGCTAATTAATGATTATGCATAAACAGAAGTCAATTTATTAGCTGAGGGTTCCAATGCGAAGATTTGAGGAGTTCCTGTTTGGCAATTTATGTGTTTAGCCGTGCATTAACGGCTTAGCGAACTGCACGACGGTACTTACGTGGATAAATAAGAAGTACTTTTTCCGGTAAGAATATTCTAATTTTTTATTTACTGGTTTGTGATGACGAGGAATAAGCGTAAACGTAAATCAGAGGACCAATTTGGATCGGTTTCGCATGACGAATCTGGGCATTCATCTTCAACGCAAAAGTCAATAAATCGTGCTTCGATCCAGTCATTAGCGGACGATTTCTCGAAAATTCTTGAAATTGTAACGGAGTCTTAAAGTACATTAAAATCAATTGACACGAGATTGGCTAATCTAGAAAATCGAGTAATTTCTGTGGAAAATGCTCAAGCTATCTTACAATCCAATGTTGCTCAAGTTGGTAGAAAATTGCGATGCAGTAAATGAAGAAGTAATTTCACTAAAAACGCAAATGAATATTGTATCCACTGAAGCAAAATATTACCGTGAAATGACATCTTTGTTGTCGGCAAGATTAATGTCAGTGGAATATTTATCTACAGAAAATAACATTATTGTGTGGAATACGGTTTGTGATGATGTAGCCACTGCTAAAAGTTTATTTCAAGAAATATGTACCAATGGTTTAGAATTAACAAAGGTTCCAGAATTTACAATTGTGACGAATAAAAAAGAGCAAAAGTTTTTCAAAGTGAATGTTAAATCACGCGAGGCGAAGTTAATGATTTTACGTAATGGGAAAAAACTTAAGAATAAGACTTTCGGTTCAAATACAGCTATGAATAATGTTTACGTCAGCGATGATGCTCCATTGTGTGTTCGTGAAGCGCGGAAGAGACTTTACGAGACTAAATCTAAATTGAGTAGAAAGAGTATTCCAGCTTGGGTATCTAATACTGTTCCTCCCTTCATTCAGATTGAGAGAGAAGGTGTTGGAAAAGTGAAATATATGTATAATGAGCCAATACCAGAGCTACTTGATTGTTGATTCTAGCATTTCATTTTGTTTTGTTTTGATGTTTAGAGTCATTTTTTGCTATTATAAGATGAATTTTGTATTCGTGGTTAGCGGCACTAGCACAAGTGTGTGCCTGATGAAGAAAACCAATTATATTTTTCCTCGATTGCATTATCCTGTATTTTTTAATTTGAGTGAGATTTTTCCCTTTTTATTTTCCATGAGTTTTTTTTTTGTTATATTGTATGGGCAGTGGGTGCAGCGGCGGGGATTTTCTTTTGTACGAGACGGTGGAACGTGTTCTACTGTCTTGTATGGAGGGTTCCATGTTGGTGTACTTATTGTTTATGATGAAATGGCAGGGTGGTTTTCGTCGCTATTTATGTTATGTTGTATCTTTTATTTTGTATTTTATTTATGATAAATTTTATTTTTAATTTATTTTCTCTTTTTTTCAGTTTTTTTTCTTTTGTTATTGATTGCGGCCCTCCTGGATACTGGAGATCACTTGTGGTTGCTGTAAGTAGAGTTAATTTTTTCTATGAGTTTCCTCGTTTGCCTCCTAAGCTTGTGTCTTGAAAAAATGAGTTGGATTATGACAATAATAGATTGAAAAAACTTGAGAGAAATTCGTTGAGTTGGGATGTTCTGGGGAATGGGGTCTTAAATCCGGATTATGATGAGGGAACGATGGAGGATTTTCCAGTGGTTAAATATAAATTTCCAGTTGATATTGGAAATAAATCTACTATGGGTCAGCAAGTTTGAGCATTTTCCATTTGAATTGTCAAGGTCTTTCTAGTTCATTTAATTTTTTAACCGAACTATGTAAGTTTTCTGAGTTGGATGTGCTTGCATTGAATGAAACGTGGCTTCGTAATCATACAATTAGTCTACTTGAAATTGATAGTTATGACTGTGTGACGCAGAATAGGGAATCACGATTACATGGTGGATTGGCTTTATATTGCAGGAAGAATATTACAATGAAAATACGGAATGATCTACGTGTGAATAAAGAGATGGTTTTTGAATCAATGGTGGTTGAACTTTGTAAGTCAGGAAAATTTTTCTTTGTGGTGGTTGTTTATCGACCTCCATCTGGAAATATGCAGGAATTTAATGATTTGCTGGAGCGGCAAATGGATAAGTTGTCAGGTTTAAATCGCCCATGCTTTGTTTGTGGAGACTTTAATCTTGATCTATTTTCAGTAAATATAAACCCGAGAGTTCGTGATTTTTTAAATGTTATGTTGGGTTACGGTTTAAGACCGACAGTTAATATATGTAGTCGAGTGACTTTGCGCTCAGAATCACTTTTGGATAATATATTTGTTAATGTGAAGTATGATTTTGCTGATGTTATTTTGAATGATGTTTCTGATCATTTTGGTGTTCTTGTTGTTATTAGAGAGTTTGGTGTCCCTACAGCTATGAATATACCACCACAAATTTCTGCATTGAAAATGGATGCTGAGGCTCTTAACATATTCAGAAGAAAATTAAAGAACACTCAATTTGACTTTTTAGAAAGTAGTGATCTGCAAGTGAATGAAAAGTTTCATTGTGGTATTCAGAAATAACTAAATTACTAAAAGAAAGTTGTACAGTTATTAAAAAGCCGGCGTTTCATGTTACCCCTAGAAAACCCTGGGTTACTAGAGGACTGATGAAGGCCATATCAAATCGAAGACTGCTATATAAATATTCTGTAGTGTCTCCTGAGGCGAAAGTGAGATACAAGAAATATAATTGTGAACTCAATAACCTATTACGAGAAGCGAGAATTAATTATTATCGAAATGAGTTTAAAAAAAGTGCAGGTAATCCCAGGCGAACGTGGAGAGTAATTCACTCTGTTCTCAGCCCTTCCAAAAGTTCAATTTTACCTGAAAATTTCAACACTGATGCTTCGATTGTAGATAATATGTGTGACCATTTTTCTATTGTTGGTAAACGAATAGCGAACTCCACGAGAAAATTTTCTGAGGATGGAACATACCACCAGTTTTTACCCGAGGAAAATGATGTATCTGCATATCTGAAACCAGTAACTGCTAGTGAATTACGTACCACATTGTTGAACATGAGAAATAATGCTTCGGGTGCTGACTTCCTTTCATTGCGTGTACTTAAGTATGTTTTCTCGGAAATATGCGACCAGGTTTGTGTTCTATTTAATATGTGCCTAAAAGTTGGTGTTTTTCCCGATTTTATGAAAATTGCTAGAGTGGTTCCGCTTTTTAAGGGCGGGGAAAAAAATTTGCCGAATGATTATAGGCCTATTTCATTGCTGCCAGTTTTATCGAGAGTTTTTGAAAAATTGATTAGTGGCAGGATGGTTGATTTTCTTGAGAATAAAAAGTATTTTAGTAAAACTCAGTTTGGATTCCGTAAAGCAATGTCGACAGATCAAGCTCTTCTTTTTCTCACGACTTTTGTGAACGATGCTCTGGATCAAGGGTGGAAAGTTGTATCTGTTTTTTTGGACATTGTGAAAGCCTTTGATGCAGTGGACCATGGAATTCTTCTGGTGAAGCTGAGGAATTGTGGTTTTCGAGGTATGTTTTATCGTCTATTGGAATCTTTTCTCCAGGATAGAAAGCAGTTTGTCAGTGCTGGTGAAATTAAATCGCAAGTTAAAAGTGTTGAATTCGGTGTCCCTCAAGGGTCTGTTTTTGAGCCACTACTGTTTCTTATATATATTGATGACCTGCGAAATGCTATCAATGGACTGTCTTTTGATTTAAAAATGTCGTGATACTGGAGCATCAAAATCTATTTTGCCTTATTTTGCTGATGACACGCATCTAACTGTTGCTGCAAAAACCGGGGAAATGCTTATACAGAATCTTCAGACTGGCATGTTAAACATTGAGAAATGGATGAGGGTTAACAGACTTCAGCTAAACCATGCAAAATCCCATTTTGTAATGTATGGGAGAAGTAGCAATTACTACCCTTGGATTGAAAAAATACAGTTAGGTGAAAATATTCTTCCTCGGGAAGTTTCGACAAAGTATCTAGGGGTGATTGTTGATGAGTGCCTTAACTTCAAAGAGCACATTTCATGTGTTAGTGGCAAAGTCGCCAGAAATGTTGGGATGATGAGGAAACTTAAGCACTTTTTTCCGAAAGACATTATGAGATTGCTTTATTTTTCTTTTGTTCACCCATACCTTCTATATGGTTGTCTTGTGTGGTCAAGCACGTTTTTAATTCACCTTCGTCCCCTTAGAAGTTTACAAAATAATGCCCTACGTGTTTTAACTGGAGATAATCATAATATGTCTGTTAGACATAGATATAATCAAGTAAATATATTACCGATGGCTGGATTATTCCGTTTTTATAATGCTCTTTTTATGTTTAAATATACACACGCGTTATTACCTGAGTGTTTTAGGGAAATGTTTACAAGTGGTGTTAATTTTCATAATTACTCGACTAGAACATCAACACTAGTTCGGCGACCTCAGGTTATTACAAAGCGATCTGTTTTTTCCATAAGACATGTTGGCCCTCGGGTATGGGAACCATTAACGCAGGCAATTTCAACAATTGATGAGCTAAATGAATTTCGCAGTAAATTAAAAGGACAGTGTTTGTCTACATATGAGTTTTAATCCTTGCTGGGCGAATTTTCTCTCAAGTGATTGTGACACTTTTTGTTGGGAGGGCGACGAGGAGGTAGAATAGAATGAATGATTTTTAGTTTTGTGTCTTCGGTATCCAATTAGGTCGTGAAATTATTAGAAATTAATTTATTTCGTTTATTTTTATTTATTTATTTTCTTCTTATTATTTTTTGTCCTTTTTTTGGGGGGAGGGGGTCTAAGGCTGGCTGGTAGTAATTGTGTATGTAGGGTTTTGTAAAAGGTGATGTGTACCCATACAAGTTTAATAAACTTCGGGTTTTGTTGTTAATGTGTTGTATTTTTTTTAATAAAACCTTTTTCTCTCTCTAAAAAAAATGAGCAGTAGAAATCAGAATTTGTGGTCAAATAAGTCCTTCTTCATTTTCTTTAGACTATTCATTCTATATGATTCATTTCTCTCTGCATAAGTTCTTGCATGATGAAATAGAACCTGAATTATGCAGTTTTGTTTTCTACATTGTGTTTTTCCAACATTTTTTTTCCATCTTTTTTACTTCTAGCACAATGTCTTATGGCGAGGGTGCTGAGCTTGGATTTTGTGAAGAAACTGAAAGCTGGAATCTTTTAAGTCGTTATTTGCCATCTAAGGTTGGAGGAAAGCCTTCTTGGCTTGACTTAAAAAATATACCTAAATGTAGTGATTTGAAATGTTTAGATTGTGGAAAGGGACTAGCATTTTTACTTCAGCTGTATATGCCCCTGTTGATGACAGTAATGGGGAACCTGTGAAAGCCACCTGCTACCATAGGACTCTTTTCGTTTTTTGCTGTAAAGAGTGTGGTAAAACATACAAGACCTTTCGTTCTCAGCTTCCTCAAAGAAATGAATTCTACCCAGCTGAAGATCCTGAAGATAGAGAAAATTGGCGCCCAGAAATTATTGTTGATAAATTCACAAAATTATGTAGTTACTGTGGATGTGGGAGCATGTCTGTTTGTTCAAGATGCAAGAAACGATCCTACTGTGGAAAGGAACATCAAATTGCTGACTGGTCCAAACATAAGAAGTTTTGCCAAAATACTAATGGTAAAATTTTTTGGTTATATTGTCGTGTTTTAACTCTGCCATCTTAACAGCGTTATTAGTTTTTGTTTTATTATGATAAAACCCCGAATCAGCAACTGCTTTTTTTATGTTTGTTTTGGAGGTTAAGTATAAAATTACAAAACTTCGATGTTGTTTTCAATGCTTAGCCCCAGTAGAAGAAATAATCCATGCTTCGAAAGTTTATTATTCCCTCAATATTATGTTGCTTATTTCATTCTTTTATTTTTTTGAAGCAAATAATATTAATTTTCGAAAATAATGAGAAGTTCTTTGGTTTTTTTTAAGTTGAATCTCTTATTTTTTATGATAGTCCTTCAGTTTGCTTTTATAAAGATGAAAGTACAGTTAACCTCTGCAAGTTGCTAGAAATAGGGCGTACTCATGAGCTAAGGGGACACTACTGCAAATATATTATAGATTAAGTTATTTGCTGTTGTATTTTTTCTTCTGTTTTGTTGTTGCGCTTACAATTTGTTGCATTGACAATCTTATTAAGTCTCACTCACATGTAAGGGATGGGAAATCCTGCACGCACAGCATCAAAGCAGCATTGAAGTTAAACTTTCACGAATTCGTTTGACGATTTCTGTGACTGCATACAGTGTTATGGTATAAACTTTAAGAATGGCGTCATCAAAGAAGTTGTAGCCTTGCTAACAGCATATCATAGCGCTGAATTTTGCGTACTGGTTAGTTCTTCTGGGTTTTTGGTGAGCATTTTTGGATTATTTAAACTCATTTTGCATTGTTATTTTGTGATAAAATCTTCCCTATTGTCATATAATATTTGCAGGTATGAAAATATGAGGAGTTAGAGATAAGGCGTTAGGGAATTGCCTGCGGAGGACATCGATTCCTGTTGATAAAAGCATACCGCCATATGCTGAAAACCGTATACTGATCAAGATAGACCCCGACTTGACATGGCTAGGCCAAGCTATCTTGGCATGTTCCCAGCCAGTTTATTGTGTCTCCACAGACTAAAATCACTTTGATGAACTTGAGGACGTGTCTCTCTTCGATTGGGAAGAAACAAGCCAGCCTTTGGGGTTTCTCACTGTCCACAATTACAGTGCCTATTTCCCAGCGCATTGAAATCAGATTCATTTGCATTAACTGATAGAGAGGTGCGTTGTTAACTCCGACTTTGACAAAACTAGAAAATAATTCGTCTTTTTTATTTGCTTGGCCATGCTGCTCAGGGGACTTTCACTACCTGCTATAAAGATATTTGGACGATGCTCTTAACTTTCAAAGTCAATGCTGTGCTATTAAATCTAATTAGTGCTTTGCTGGATTTAGGTTATCTGGTGGCTGCAATATTTAGCTTTAATGACGTTTCGAAAATTCAAGGAAAGTTAAAACCATTTATTTCAGAAGTGCCTATGACAGAAGTGCCTAGTCCTGTTTAGTCCTATGCCTAGTCCTATTTATTTCAGAAGTGCCTAGTCCATGGTAGCTGCAACTAATACATTTCAAAGATCCCTTTATACCAAGGACTCATTCCCTAGTACGTTCCCTTTTTGTCGATTACCCGATTTTACAAATCAGGTGATTCTTCGTCTTATCCTTCAAGATTTGCAGAGGTAAACTTGGTATTCATAGTATACCAGTGTGGTTGACTGCTGCCCATGGCCTACGATTAGGACCCACCTGTCACTAGCTCTTATTCCGCAAGGAAAGGCGATCCTTGAGGTAAACATAGCCCAAAAACTGGCATGGCTTTGTGCTGTTTTGGTCTCAGGCGGCTTTGGGCTGCAAAGAATTTTGTTAGTTGCAGCAGCACTAAAAACAAACACCGTTTACACTATTTTGACTTAGTTCATACGAGCTATCACTTGAAACGTAGCTCAATCGTTCGGCCCCCCCCCCCCCCGAAAAAAAATTTGAAGTTGGTTCTTCAGTAAAATCTGATTAGAAATTTAGTTGACACCTGCCCATCACCAAATATAAATTCCGATACCCTTGAAATGAGAGAAACAAGGGTTAGTGGTAATTTTTACTGCTGTTTAATGGGATTAGCAATGGGCCCCCACTGCTTGGCAACGGCCGAACTGCGGTCTATTGTTACGGCAAATTTTACTTGTTCTATGTAGAAGAAGAATGCCCACAAACACAGTTTTAATTTTTTGTATGTTACCTGCCATATATAGATAGATAGATAAAAAAAGAAGATGTATTAAAGAAAATCAATAATACAATCACACATACCCACATAGGTTCCATGGCCTTTTAAAGTGGGGTTTAAGAATTTCTAAACATTAAACTAATAAACATTTAAACACATAACATGTAGAACATTTACTCATCAAAAAAGAAGAAGAACAGATTGAAGGAAAGACAGAAAGAGAGCTCATTTAAATATGATAAACCCTACGATGGACATCAGATTATGCGGGACTTCACAGAACAGACAAAAAAAAAAATCTTAGCTTTAACAGAGAGAGGGTTGGAAGTTTTTCTCTGGGGAGGTGGAGATTTGAAGGGCTTTAATGCTTATAAAAACAACTCGTTGGCCAAAATTTATGTCTTACACTTCGTTTTTTACACAATTTCCCTCCAGATTAATAACGGGAGGAATGCAACTTCCAGGTGTGTTCACTTATTGCATCATATTAGTTGGGAAGGTGGGGAGTTTTACACTATTTCCCTCCAGATTAATAACGGGAGGAATGCAACTTCCAGGTGTGTTCACTTATTGCATCATATTAGGTGGGAAGATGGGGTGTTTTACACTATTTCCCTCCAGATTAATAACGGGAGGAATGCTACTTCCAGGTGTGTTCAGTGATTGCATCATATTAGTTGGGAAGGTGGGGAGTCTTACACTATTTCCCTCCAGATTAATAACGGGAGGAATGCTACTTCCAGGTGTGTTCAGTTATTGCATCATATTAGGTGGGAAGGTGGGGCGTTTTACACTATTTCCCTCCAGATTAATAACGGGAGGAATGCTACTTCCAGGTGTGTTCAGTTATTGCATCATATTAGTTGGGAAGGTGGGGAGTTTTACACTATTTCCCTCCAGATTAATAACGGGAGGAATGCTACTTCCAGGTATGTTCAGTTATTGCATCATATTAGTTGGGAAGGTGGGGAATCTTACACTATTTCCCTCCAGATTAATAACGGGAGGAATGTTACTTCCAGTTGTATTCAGTTATTGCATCATATTAGCTGGTAAGGTGGGGAGTTCTTCACCCCTCTTGTTTAGGTACCTCCTTCTAAAGTAGTGCTGACACGACATTTTTTTTAACGTTCTCAAAAAAGATTAGGTCCAATTAAACGGAAAGCGCTAATTGTCTTTCAAATTTTTAGGAAGTCAAACCAAAGAAGAGGATATTGGGAACGATTTTCTATTCCCAGAATTTAAAATAGTTATAGAAGAAGAAATTTTTGGTAAAGTAGAAAAAAAAGTGGAAGGCGAATTGAATAGATTGAACGATTTGAAGAAAGAAGGAAAGGCTGGTATATTTGCCGGTAAGTAACTACGTATTAATGTATTCAAAAATACTGATGATAAATTTTAATCCGATGAACTAGCACTACTTAAAAATTTCCGAGATGGATTGATCATCGATCATCCACTGCCTGACAACTTTTACTGATGCTTTTTTTATTGATTTGATTTCCCTGATTTTAAGACAAGATGCGGAGTATTTCCTTTGGGAAAGGCGACTGCTTTTATTGTTGCAAAACCATCAGTACTATCTTTAAGCAGAATCTAGTAGCCCTACCTATTTTGGACACTAAATTCAAGCTCTGGCATAAGTTGTTCATCGTAATCCTTATAAACTAAATCGAGTTAACTGTTCGTCGACATACACAAATAAGCAAAAAAGACTTAGTGTCCTTGTTTAATATTTATTTATTTATTTTTATTTTATTATATTTCTTTTTTTTTAATATTTAATATATGCTTATTTAATATTAAAATATTTAAAATACTACTGAATATTTTTCACCTTTCCCTCAACACAAAGCTTCAAATCCTCTTACTCCCTTTCACACCAAAAAACTTTCCTTGAAGTTGTAATTTGATTTTCCAGCCGTATGAAATCTACTGGTTCTATACAGAATTTTACTCGTTTGGCTTCAGGCTTCATGTACTGGTTATGTAGCATCACACGATTGTTTTCAGAGCTGAATGTTATTGACTGGCTTGTGTTACCGATATATTAGCATTAAGTACTGATTTGAAACTGTTGAGTGATGACCAATAGCCTTGTCCTTCAGACTAAATACGACATATGCAAAATTTAATGTTTTATTTCATTAAATAGTGTTTTACAAATCTCTGTCTCTAATCTCTACCTATTCATTATGTTTTTAATTCCTCCAATTTTGTATCAAAAACTGTTTTTTTCAGCCTTTATGATATAGCTTGAACGGCTTTGAAAATTTGTGCCAAGATACGCTTGAAATGAAAAATTTCGGGGGGGGGGGGAGGGAAATCTCATAAGACGCATCAAATGTTTTTTTTTTACATGTATCCTTGTTTTTACGAGTCAGACAGAAATTTCGGGGGGGGGGGGGTATGATTAACAAGTTCGCTAAAATACAGTTAATATAATTTGCTCTGGTCTCAATGAGACTGGACTTCAAGTTCCCTCCTCTAAAACTGAACTTCTTGTCTAAGGTTCGTCTTAACAACCTCCCGTTACTATCAATGTCTATATGTATTTGGTGGATTCTCAAAATTGCATTTTTATTTTTACTGGCTGTAAATGTCCTCCTGATTTTTCTTATTTTCAAGTTTGTTCTCGTCTTTTGTAGCTTTTTTCTTTTTTCCACCTCAGGTATCAATTTCATAACTTTTGCAGTTATTTATAACTTTGTTTATTATTTTTGCCATTATTAGGCTATTATTTGACATGCCACAATGCTACAACGTTTCGCTCATGCTAATGCTGTTGAAATCTAAAGACAGTTATATAGGTAAAATGATCTATTCCTAATTAAATTAACTAAATTAAGTAGTCTGAATATTTACATTCTAAGTTGGTGAATCTTTCTAAAAATTCGTCAACAAGGCATCTAATTATTATGTTATTCCTGTCTCTTATGATCTTCCTACGTAAAAAGGCATTTAGTTTCCATATGTAATAGGCACCCCAGAGTATTTCACTATTAGTTCCCACAAGACATTCAACATCGCTGTTAATCTATTAACGGAACGAATCTCTATAGTAAAGAAATTTTGAGGAAATCTTCAAATGAAGGATGAGATAAGAAAAAAGGATGGGAAAGGATAGAAAATATCCTCTCCGTTGGTTCTTGTTCGAGGATGCAACACATTACGAACTTCATAGTCAAGATATTTAATGAAACGCTGTCGTATTTCTTCCTTTTATATTTTCACTTTTTTAAGCATCTTGCCAACGAGTTATTAAATTTTCAAATTGAAGCATTTTTGGTACTAAATTCTTAGGGGTCAATTTTAATCGTATATATTTAAGACATACGAAATCCCCTTTCTTTTACAGAATTTCCCTCCCTAAGACTGGCCCAAAATTTCTTGAAAAAATTGAAAATTTTGTGGAATTTTTTACTTTGTCGATATGAAAATCGAATGTTTAACTACTCTTTCTTAGCATGTTTATTTTAGCTTAGGGAATAATCCAACATATATTATGTCTCAAAATAATATTTAGCTATCATGTTTTTCACTATCTCCTTCCAATCTTAATCCATCTATATTAAGACATCTAGTTCCCAAATTTAAAAATAGAAATATATACACACAGCACACACACAGAAATATATACAGCCTTTCTCAACGGAAAAAAAGAGAGAGAAAAAAAAAGGTTCTTTAAAAATAATATACATCGAAATACAACAAAAACTAACACGCGATGAGAGAAACTCTCACTAATTTATATTTCTTTTCTTTTGTCTTTTCTCTCTTCGTGTGTTAGTTTTGTTGTATTTCGATGCATATTATTTTTTTAAGAATATTTTTTTTTTGTTTTTCTCTTTTTTTTCCCTTGAGAAAGGCTCCCCGACGTGGGGACGAAAAATTCGGAGAGTGTTTTTTAATTAAGTGTTTATTTTGTTGTTATTTATTCACTGCTTTAATAAAATTAAACCCTTTTTTCTTGCTTAATTTTTCGTTCTTGCATAAGCTGATTTGATATTGTTTGTTTTGTATGCTTTCAAAGACTGCAGGTTAAAATTGTGGAACGTGGAGACTCGCCTAGCTCGTTCAACATTTAGAAGAATAGGAAACAAAAACATTTTAGCACCCTTCCCCCTCTTCTTATTCTTAATTTGAGGTCTAAGTAGCCTCTCTTACACCCTTTGAAAATTAAATCCTAGGCCTCATACACCCCTCTCTTGTAAGACATCAGAGCTATAGAACCAACCATTTCCCCCAGTCAGT
The DNA here is from genome assembly GCA_027921565.1 of Artemia sinica. NCBI lineage: Eukaryota > Metazoa > Arthropoda > Branchiopoda > Anostraca > Artemiidae > Artemia > Artemia sinica. The sequence continues at coordinate 17,319,776 of CM051262.1, forward strand.
GACGGTAGATTTTGAAGTTGCGCAATATTTCAAAAGACGTAACGTCGACGCTCACGTTGTTTCGTTGAATCTAAAAGTGGTATTATAGCAAGCTAGCAGATAGCACGTTCAATCAACGCTAAAAAGTAGAAGAGCTCAAATCAAAGTAAAACTAATAATTCAAACGTATTTTTACAATGAACTCCTAATCCAGCCACCAGATGACGATATCCTGCAGCAGTATCTTGTTGCCGCAATTTTGGCGCCAATATCCTTTAGTATATTTAGTACTCTTTCGAAGGATTCTCTGTACACTAGGTTTGTGCAATTTTGCTTGGACTGCATTTTCTGTACTTGAAGACCAAATTCCTTAAAAAATTCTTTATTAGATGTTATGACGTGTCGATGTTATGACTGTCGGCGTTCTGATGGTTAGTGGTTCTGACGGATTTTCGTTACGAAAAAAATTTATGAATTTATATAATAGCAATAAGTATATAATAGTTTAGAAAACAAATTTCGGCTATATATTTGCACATCATGGGGTGGGGGGTGGGGGGTAAAGCATAGCATATATTAAATACGTAACCTGACCTAACCTATGTACCTTTCCCCCCCTAAATCCCCCAAAACTAAAGTTTAAAAATTTTAGATGTTATGACGTGTCGATGTTATGACTGTCGACGTTCTGACGGTTAGTGGTTGGGACGGATTTTCGTTGTGCAAAATTTTTTATATGTTATGACTGTCGACGTTCTGACGGGTAGCGATTGCGACTGTCGATGTCCTGACGTTTTGATGTTATGACTGTCGATGTTCTGAAGGATTTTTTGTCGAAGTTATGACGGATTTTGTCGATGTCCTGACGGTAGTAGTCCTGACTTGTCGATGTCCTGACGCCTTCCCAACTGAATAGTGCCCACGAAATAACGTTTTATTTCGACGATATAAAAAATCGGGCCGCCAAAGCGAAATTCACCTGTTGTCGGGACCTACCTTTGTAGCAGATGATAAGGATTACTTTTTTGAAGATGATCCTACTGTAGATTCTGCCAACCAGAGGAAAGAATTTACCAAACCTGATCAGAAACAGAAATGAATCGTATAGGTAAAATATGTACATTTCTAGAGACGATCTTATTTTAGACGCTGAGTTGAACGCCATAAAGACACAATTCTGCCAAACTGAGCTACAAATTTGCCAAACCTGGACAGAAACAGAAGTAAATAGATAAGTCAATTACATAATGGACTTATCTATTTAATTGACATCATTGACCACTATCGCTATCGTACACCATCTATGTTATTTCCAGAATTACTGTGCCTGAGTTTGCTGTTGATGGGATAAAGCTATTGCATTATTTTGAGGTTGTTTTCATATTGATTTTTACCATCTAATAGATAGATTTGAAAGGTCTTCTCCAATTCCTAGAATAGGTCTTTCTCTCTCGCATTTTCATCAGCGCCATCTTTTTTCTCAAGTAGACTGGGACACCATCTATATCACCAATTTTATATAGTGTCATCTTTGTTCCCATATCATTAAGGTGCTGATTTTTTACTGGGAACAAGCAGAAGAGGGGAAGGAACCCCTGGAAGTGCCGTATTTTATTCGCTGGTATTCAGTTACCCGCAAATTGCAGGGAAAAGGTGAGGGGTTCCTTACACTTCCCTTGTTCCTGGCTGATTTCAGTATTCTCTAATGATAATTTGCTCCACCCCCGGCCACTCTGATTGGACTACGCTTTGTGATTTTGCATCTGAATCTTACCGCCCACTTTTTGCTTACTGCGACGGAGGCCATTTCATTCCGAAAGGAAAATAAGCAGTGTGAAGCCAGACTTGGTTTATAGCCCGGTTTTGAACTTCGTCTTCCGAGCAATCAAAGTGGGTAACAAGTATGATGAAATAATGGCGAAGGCAACACAGTATTTCAAAGCTGATATGCTGACTAAGGCAAAGGATGAATTATGGTAGTTAGCCGCTATGTCTACTCGTTCTACAGATCGTGTTTTGATCCAGTGTTCGAAACCCGCTATGAATCATTGCTAGTGGATAGTCTAGTTAATACCGAATCAGATATTGGTTTTGTTGTTACGGCCTCTGATATTTATAGCGCTATCATTCACCGTCGAAAAAAGTTCTCGCGTGACTATGATCATTTATGTGGTTTTCATTTATTACACACAAGCGATAAGCTGCTGCAGCATCTGCATTTGTTTTACCAAATCATTTTTGATTCTGGTATTGTCCCCGATTTTTTTTGTGTCGATACATTGACTCCTGTTCCGAAAAAAAGATAAAGATTGCCCGCAATGTTGTTCCTATAGGCCTATAACAGTTTCTTCTGTTCTTTGTAAATTGCTGGAGTTACTAGTTATTAAGGACATAAATAAGGCTTGTTCAACTCCGGACAACCAGTTTGGATTTAAGGAAGGCAGTTTGGATTTCGGGAACACGTGCATTATATACTTGCTAACGTTCTGATGGATATAGAGAATAGTGGTGAGTTTCTCGTCCTTGTGGTTTATGATCTCTCTCGCGCTTTCGATCCTAGTGTGCACTTCCATTTGCTGTATAGTGCGCAGCAGTGAAGTCTCAATCATTCAGTTGTGCGAGTATTTAAAAATCTGTATGCGAGATTATGTGTTGTCGTGAAAGTACCTACTCGTTATGGTTACGTAATGTGTAAAGCCATAATTCGAGTTCGGAAAGGAATCCACCAGGGTGGGGTAACTTCCCCACCATTGTATAATAATAGTATGGTTGCACCCCAGAAAAAGGCTAGAATTAGTTTTGTTTTTAAAGGTTTGGATCTTTCCATACTCAATTACGCTGACGACATCCTGAATTTAAGTAGAACTGTATCGTCTGTTGACGAGAATTCTTCTGTACTTACTAGGGGATATGCCGAATTCGGTCTCAATTTTAATGCTTCGAAGAGCGAGGTCCTTGCTTTCGGTAAATCTGTTGGTAATGCTGGATGCGTACATTTAGGAAATCAGAGTGTTCAGTTATCTTCTTGTATTAAGTATCTCGGTCTTCCGGTAGGGGATAGTGTAAAAACGACAAGGGCTCTCCTCATCTCTCATCTAAGTGAGAAACTTAGAAAAGTGTTTGGTGTGCTAGTTTGCTGTAAAGCTTGCTACAGCAGGCGTATTCTCGCCTGTGTCTACGACGCTTTTGCGATGTCTCGTGTCCTCGCATTGACTCCATTTTGGAATACGTTTACGGCAGCTGATAAAAAGACTATTAGATCAGTATATTTTCGTTTTGCGAAATTTCCCATGTGTGTACCCCTATGGGCTAGAAACAAAAGTCTATGGCTAGGTTAGTGGCTCAGTTAACCCGTAGTGTCAGCCTACGGTTAACTGAGCCACTAACCTTGGCTGAGCAGCGTCGTGGTTGCTTCTTTTCTAGGCTTGATAGGACTAACAGCCTCCATCCTGCTATGTGTTAGTAGAAATATTTGAATCTATTTTTGGTAGTATAGTTTTCTTTTGTATTGTGTTTCTTCTTTCTTTTTTTTCTTTTTTTGTCTTCTCATCTACTCCATATTGAACCCTTGTGTGTATTTTTTGGGCAATAAAGATATTGATTGAGTGATTGATAAAGTTTTTTTTTTGTCAGCGATGTAAAATCCGGCTGTAGAAATGGAGTACACTTAGTGTCAGAACCTACACATCTATAGTTGTTGATTGAAAATTCGGCTTTTTACAGATGATTCTATGTTTGGACCAGGGAAAATTAATATAGGGACATAATTCTACCCAATCAGAAAAATGGAATTTTCAAATTCGATTCGAAACAAAATTGAATCGAATAGTCACCTTCGTAAAGGCTTTTTTCTTGACAGTGCAAAAATCTAGCTGGCGAAGTGATATTCACTGATTTTCTGAACCTACTTCTACAGTTTTTATTGAAACAGTATTCTTTTTTATAGATGATCCTACTGTAGATGCAGAGCTGAACGCTATCGGGACTTCAGAAGATAAAAATTTTATGAAGTTTAAAGATCTAATCAAACACAATCAAGATCAAGTAATTAGGTACAACAAAACGAAACCTCTTTGGGTCTCAGACAAAAACATCCCTAGTGAAACAGACATAGCTAAATGTCAGTATTGCAACGGAAAACGAATATTTGAATTTCAGGTTAGTTGTTCTCTTGCATATTTATTAAATAGCTAACTTCAAATTTTGGATGGGTCAGATGATGTTTTCTAATATTCCGTTTTTACATAATATCAAATCCAGTTATATTTAAATTAAAAGATTAAAAAATATTTTTCGAGAATTTCGAAAAAAACAATAAGAATATCCAAAATTGAAATCTTGAGCCAGTTGAATTTATAGATGGAAAATTATTTTTTTTGTACTTTCATAGCGGCTCGTTGGCTCCTTTTCAGTTTTGGCTCCTTTTCAGTTGGCTCCTTTTCAGTTGGCTCCTTTTCAGTTAAAGAAATTCGCGAAACACCTTAAATAACCATTGGAGTAAAGAAAACATATTTGAGAAGCTAATAAAAAAATAAAAACGATTTATTTAGTCTCCAATCCTGTTTTCCGATCGTAGTCCCAAGGAAAAACTTTGTTTACTGTAGATTTTGGAATAATGAAGATAAATAGACAGTTTTTGACGATAAATCCCCAAAATGAAGGGTCCACCACCAATATTAGTTTAAGACGCTCAAAGAAAACTGTCTTCTGCATGCTGGAAAAAATACAAAAGTTTTAAATCTCAAGACGAGTTTTAGAACATGTAACTGCAAAGCAAAGAATTTTGTGTAGTTAAAATAGCAAAACGTGTGTCTATCTTAAATTTGAAGAGCCTTCCCGTCGTATCAACTTAACAAAGACAAACTGGTGCTTCTGTTGATAGTACCATCCGAAAGAGTGTTATGAAGATAAGAAGAAGAGGAAGAAAAAAGGTTCAGGAAAGAGGGGTAAAGGCTGTAAGAGATTCCCCCAGAATGTCAGTTTTTCTCTCGAATTTTAAAGATTTCTAAACGGTTTTAGTATTGTCTTTTTTTAGATGGATAGAGAGAGAGAGACGGGGGGGGGGGGTCTGAATACAAGGCCATATCCAGGAGGGTTTCCCAGTTTGAACCCCCCCCCCCCTCCTCTTCCGAAACATTTCGTCGATTTGTGGAAGTAAAAAAAGCCATTTCCCAAAAAATGAAACATATTTTTCCGACTCGTAAATTGGTCTTAAAAAAATTGGTAAATTTTTTTATTTAAAACCATTAGGAAAGGTCCATGGAAGGTATCATTCTTTTGGAATTATTTCTATATTATTTCTTCATTCTCTGTTCATTATTCTGCAATCATCCCGAATATGAGGGGGGCTCTCCCTTCCTGCTCCCTCGCTTTTTACGTTAAGGTTTGAATATTTTCAAAATTCTTTAAAAAAGACTGCTCAAAGACAAGGGTAGTTGAATTTGAAGGAGAAGTATTTTTTAAAGAACTTTAAGACTTTAGCGTAAAGAGTGAGGATTTAGGAAGGGAAAAAAAGAAGAGGGAAAAAGAAAAACTTAGGAAATTATTTTTGATGTCTGATCCTGTTATCTGATCCAGTTAAAGGGGAATGAGCACAGTTGTCAAGGCAGTAACCATTTGTTTGAATTAGTGCTGGTTAGTGATGGTGATTCATTTTGTATCCATAGAGCGTACTCCTACCGACATTTGCTTTGATTAATTAAAAAAAAACTTTCTGAAAAATAAGTTTTTCAAAGGAAAGTAAAGGCCATTTTAAACTTTAGCTCAGCAGATACAAATACCTGTTAAAATTCAAACTCAAAACCAGTTTTATTACAAAAATTTTCTTTTGTACTTAATATTGAAAATAAACATTAAAATTATAGGACAATTTTCAACTGATGAGCTTTCAGCAATTAATATCATTATACATCAAATATTCAGTTTAATTTATTAGTTCTTTCTAAAGTTGTTCAAGACGAATATAGTTTCACTATGAACAAGAATTTGGGACTCACATATTGTTTTGATGGTTTTAGAGCACGGTGTGTTAGTTGGTTTTTTGTTTGAGTTTTAGAGCACGATTGTTTTGTTTGAATAGGACGTCCCTGACAAGGAGTTTTGAACTTTCTTTTGAAATGGGGAAATTGTAGATTATTAAAAAAATGATGCATTATTGTCGACTTCTACAGCAATTTCCTCATAATTTGCTTTCTTTCTTAATTTTAGCTTGCTATGGCACAAGGATGACGCCAAAAATAAACAAAATAGGAACAAAAATCTACTAATTCATTGAATACAAGTAAATACATGCAAAGAAAATGTTCCACTTGTTATGAATCACATTGACTTTATTCCTCTTTCATAAAGATGTCTCGAAAAAGATTTTTAGCAGTCGATGTGTGCAATTCTACAAGGTCCCAGTTACCTCAGATAGTAAGTCTCGAGTCAAGGTTCGTTATTCCTTAAACACACACGAAAATGTACATAAGCGAAAATGTTCCCAGTTTTAGATATAGTTCGTTTTTGCTTTGTTTCGTTTTTGGAAATTTTTTGCATTGATGACATTTTCCATATTTTTTTTATATTTTATTGTTATTTTGTTTTGTTTTTTTTTTCCTTTTTTTGTACTTTACCCAGTTTTTTTTGCGTTTTAAGCACAGGACACAAGTCTATCACGAATTATGCAGCGTTAAACAAAGTGACAAATTTTTTTTACCCACAAGTTGATTTTTTTTTTTATATCATAGCACTAAAAAGAAACGGTTGAACTGAGTTTTTCTCTGGCTTGGCAGTTTTGAAAACATCTTATGAAAATATATTGTTAATTCTGCAATTTGTCAACCTCCGAGTCCCTTTTATGTTTTTTGTGCTTGGCCCAGGAGATCGACCCTAAAGTTACTATTATAAAGACGTGGTCTGAATTCACTAATTTTGTTTTAGATACATTTAAGAATGTTGCTGTGGATGTAGTGTAGCTTTAGCTATTGACGGAGTTGAAGGAAGTCATTATGCAAGATGTGCTAGTATACCAGCAAAAGGAATAATGGGATCTAATTATATCTAAAGTTGGTCCAGATAAGCCCCTCTTTTAGAACAAGAAACAGCTAAACCTATTAATTAATTTTTTGAGGCACCTCGTCCTCTCTGAAAATATTTCACCCTCCGCAATCCTACAATTCAAAGCTTTGTATTATGCTAGTAACCTTTACTTAAAAACTTCTTTGCGTGACCATCTCCGTGGAATGTGCCTCTTGTCAGCTTGTGGTACAGAGCTTGCACTTTCTTTATAGGTACAAAGTGTGTACCGCTCGTCTATAATACTTCGTTTGTACATCTATTTCTCCTTGTATCTTTCTCCTTCTAGGTTGGATATTTTACTGGCCAAACACTTTACTGTGTTCACTGCCTTTTTTCTGTATTCTAGGTTATGCCACAGCTTCTGAATAACTTGAACCTTGATCCATTAAAGGACCCACTAGATTGGGGCACACTTGCTATTTTTACTTGTGAAAACAATTGCGACGAAGGCCCGAATTACAAAGAAGAGTTTGTTTGGAAACAGGATTTTGTAATTGAAAAACAATAAATGCACATTTTGCCTCCTACACATGCCCATTTGTCTATTTTATTTTCTATTTGTTCATAGAAGTGTAGATTTACTTTTCAGTCAAAAGGATATTGGTAATGGTTCTGATTGGAGTACAAACCAACGCAAATCTACAATTCCTAGTAACACGGATATTATGTGTTAATCCGTGTTAACGGATTAGCAAGGATAATTTGAAATTTTACTTAAACCAGATAAGAGTCGAAATTTTTGGTGTCGTGCCCCGGATCTTCATGTTCAATAACTTTGAAATTCAAAAACTGGAAGACATTGTTTCCCAAACACACTACGTTTTAGTCTTCTAAAATTCCACAAAAGGGGTTTTGTTACCCCTTATTGTTGCTTCTTGTAGCTCTCCACCTGCCATATTAGGAAAATGATTGTCTAAAGTTTTTCTTCCTCATTTATATAGGAAAGCTCTTATATTAAAAAACATTTTCACCTTGCGGAAAAGCTAAAAGATTTTATACAAAAACGTCCGATTTTATGGTATCTCTATCTGCTGTCTTAATCTCCTCAGATAGTAAAAAATCAGAACTAGTTCTTCAATGGAAATTACTACTACTACCAATAACTCACCACAGCACCAAGCCGCCTGAGGCCAACACAGCTACGCACGCTCCTCCTCCACCCCAATCTATTCAAAGCCTCCCTTTTTACACCCGCCCACAAAGTTCCCATTTCCTTCAAATCTTTCTTTATGACGTCCTCCCACCCCAGACGAGGGTGACCTGCTTTCCGTCTAGCCCTAGACGGTTGGCCGAAGAGAACAATCTTTGGCCATCTGTCATCCTTCATCCATACAACGTGCCCTAGCCACCTCAACCTTTCGTTCATTATAGCCCTAGAGAGCGGTATTGAACCACATTTTTCGTATAGCCTATTGTTTGAAATACGGTCAGTCAGCCGGGTACCCAGAACAATCCTTAAGCAATTTCTCTGGAAAACATCTAGCAAATCTTCATCCGCTTTTCGGAGCGTCCATGCTTCAGAGCCATATTTGACCACTGTCATCGCTGTAGCTTCTAATATTCTAATCTTGGTTTGCAGACGAAGAGAATATTATGGGTATATGGGACTCCATTATGGATATTGTACGCATTTGTAACAGTTGTTACTTATGCTTCCGATAAAAAAAAAAAAAAAAAAAATCAAAAATCACCCAAACTATAAGCCATCCAATGGGCAGTAGCATTTTCACTTTTTTGGCCGCTTTTTGTATGGAATATATCGAAGCCTACTTTGAAGACTTTTTCTCTAGAGCCGTGAGCCTCCCAACGTGGGATGCAAGACCCACCGGTAGGACATCGCAATACTTTGGTGGGTCATGGGCAGGGTCTGCACCCTTTGCTGTACTTTAGCGCCTTAATTTTAACGTCATATTTATATGCGTTTAAAGAGCAAAAAATATATATGATAGTATTGGAATGACGTCATACATTGCATAAAAGGTGTTGTATTCACACAATGTTTTTTCATTAGTATAAAATATGCCTAGAGGACGAGCCGAAAAAAATGGTAAATTAATGGCATTTTAAGCGTCCTTCTGGTGAATACTTGTAAAATTTTGAATAACAAATTTTAAATATCACGAGGACGACATTAGAATTTCAGAAATGTCTAGATGGGGCATGAACCAAAATCGGTTGTGAACCACTGCTCTATAGCATCGTTTTTGGGGTTGGTTTGTGGACGATGTTATTTCTGTATTGAATAATGGAGAGACGTCACTTGGGATGTTCTTGACACATCTTAACGCTCCAGATTCCAATCTCCATTTCACCTTATAACTAGAAGATAATTATAACTTGCCTTTCTGGCCGTTTTAATTTTCAAAAAATATTTCAGTTTACAGATCTCCATTTATAGAAAACCTACATCAAATGATAGATACTTGCTCTTTTCTTCCAACCAATCTCTGTGTGTAAACAGAGGAGTATTCTTAGTTGATTGGATGCGACAAACATGTTTTGGAATTCGGATAGTCCCAAAACTGAACTATATCAAGGAAAATCTATTTTTCAACGATTATCGCATCAAAATGCTAGACTCTTTTCTAGAAAAAAAGGGTTGAAAAGCAGCATCGAACCCAAAGTATCCAGTTGACAGTATCCCTATGGAGGGCTGTAAGAAAATATTCACTCTTTTATTCTGCGTTTTGAAACTGAATGATGAACTGGGAAGAAGATTAATAAAAACATGACCCTAATGTCACCTTTGAAAATTTAAACAAAATCCGGAGTTTTTCAACTGCAGCAAGGTCAAAAGTAGCCCATTCTGGGTAGTGGCTGTATATCGGACAACCCAAACCCTATATTTATTGTGTTTACATTGGAAGAACCCATCAACAATTAGAAAGGGGTTTAACTCAACAGAAATTTCAATCAACAATAAGTTACGCCAAAGACCATAAAGTTTTGATTCCACCTTGGACTCAACACATTTTAGATAATCCAGACTATTTTGTTTAGCTTAATAACACCCTTTTTTAATGCCCCCGCTCAAGGGCATGACGAGGACGTGCATCGCCCCGCCCTCTCCCCTTGGGATTGTATTTTGTAGACCTGTGGATTATACCTTTATGAAGGAAAATAAATCGAAACATTTTGTAAACAATTAAATAAAGAAAATTAGGTGTATTTTAAAATTTTCCTTTACGCTATTCTTAAAATTTTGCTTTACCCTCCTCTCACCGTGTTAAATATAGTTCGTATTATTTAGAAACTGAACTAGGTTCGACTCTGTAAGAGTCAAAGGCCATTTGGAAAGCTTTCCAAAGCATATTCTCAAAATATCCCCCCCCCCCCTAGTGGGGCTTGGAATCTACATTGAAAAGAACTTGATAAATGGAATTGCTATCTCCTCGCATTAAGTTTTTCACTACAGCTTAAGCTAGCCTATTTTATTCGTTCCATTGGCAACGAAACAATGGAGAAAATTTATTTGAAAGAGCTTTTCTTTAGCGCCGCAATTGCAAAGGATATAGAACCAGCTTCTTGTTTTAATTCACCCCAGTTTCTTTACTAGTTAGATGATATCTCCTAGACGGTTCCAAACAATTGTCAATTCATCGCCAAGGCAACAAATTTCTCTAAACAGCTAGAGCCTACAGTGCATGAAATAATAGTAAATTTCCTTGCTCTTTGCAGTTGAAAGGCTCTTGAAGGTAATTCTCAGACAACGTGAGATTATAGTATGTTGCGCAAGCATCGAAGCTCGTAGATAGAGAGAAGATTCCGCAAGAGAGAAGATGTTTTGTAATATTTACAAAAAATAATATGATTCAAGTACTTCCTACGGTTAGCGGGATTAATATAGCTGGGAAAAGAAAATCTGTCTGCTGCACTCTGGTTCTGTCGATGCAATTTTCTTGTTTTGTTTACTAAAAATAATCAACTATGTTACACCAGTTTATTGTTATGGCCTAATATGCCATCTTGCTTTTATATAAAATTCATGACTGTGAAATTAAAAAAGAAATGTTTCGGTGACGAATCTTGTTCTTCGAATATAGCAATTAACTTTGTCTTGTTGTTTGTCCAAGTCATGTTAAATTAAAATTTGTTGGTTTTCTGCCTGGAAAATTGATGAGAAAAAGTATGAGGGTCTTAGACCCCTCCACGAGATATTCCTCTGATAATTGCCTTTTGAAAGTTATGATTGCTCTGAAAACCTGAGGAACTTCTGCATTGTCTTGTACTTCCAGAATAGAAATGTTTCCTGAATTGCTCAGCAAGTCAGAATAAAATTTGCCTTGTATGAGGTGTGATTGAAAAGTATTAAGACTGGGCCTGTGATTAAGAATTGCACTTCTGACAAGATATCGCGGTGGATTTTATGAGGTGTTGTCAGAAAGTTATAAGACTGGCTTTGTGATTAAGAATAGCACTATTCTCAAGGTATCACGGTGCATTGTATGATGCTTGATTGGGAGGTTTTAAGACTGGGCCTATGATTAAGAATTGCACTGCTGACAAGATATCGCGGTGCATTGTCTGAGGTGTTATTGGAAAGTCTTAAGACTGGGTCTGTGATTAAGAATAGCACAACTGTCAAGGAGTCGCGGTGCATCGTATGAGGCTTGATTATGAAGTTTTAAGACTGGGCCTGTGATTAAGAATTGCACTTCTGACAAGATATCGCGGTGGATTTTATGAGGTGTTGTCAGAAAGTTATAAGACTGGCTTTGTGATTAAGAATAGCACTATTCTCAAGGTATCACGGTGCATTGTATGATGCTTGATTGGGAGGTTTTAAGACTGGGCCTATGATTAAGAATTGCACTGCTGACAAGATATCGCGGTGCATTGTATGAGGTGTTATTGGAAAGTCTTAAGACTGGGTCTGTTACTAAAAATAGACCTGCTGTCAAGGTATCGTGGTGCATTGTATAAAGTATGATTGGAAAGTTTCAAGACTAGGTCTGTGATTAAGAATAGCACTTTTGACAAGGTATTGTGGGGCTGCATTGTATGAAGTGTGACTGAAAAGTTTCAATACTGTATCTGCAATTAAAAATAGCACTACTGACAAGGTATAGCGGGGCATAGTATGCAACCCAGAAACAACGTTCAATCTTCTCAATGGAATAGACCAGATTCAACTCGATCGAAGGAACCAACCACGACTGAAAGGGAAGAGATTTGACTAAATTGGTGACATTCAAGCAAATGTACAGATTTGTTCACATCCTTACGGGAGACAACCTTCCCGAAGTGAAATACCATTGAATTTGGTATGTTCATTCACCTGGGGACTACTTAGAAGGAGATCTATCGCAATAGTTTGTCTTTGCTCCTATATATAAATTACAAGCAAAAAGTCGAAAGAGCTTCCAGGGACACCTAAAACAATGCAAATTTTTTAAGTACGTTTATACCCAGAGAAGGCTTTTAATATTAAAATTGCTGGTGTAAAAAATTGTTTCCTGGGTTACTAATTTGTTGCTCAGAGCAAAGCCCCGCTTAACTTTGTTTAGTGTCTAAACTAACATCCTTCTTTGCTACTTTTTATAGCGGAAGTTTCAAGCAAGCCATATTTGAGCCATATGACAACTAAACAAGTATTATGTAGACATAAACAAGCTGAAGTAGAGCCTCGCAAATCGGCAAAATAGTTTAAATTTAGTCCAAACATTAAAATAGCTCTATTTTGGACCAATGTGTTTACTCCTTTTTTAGCCAAATTATGAACCACTTAAATGAGACGTTTCTTGAGGTATCTTAAGCCTACATAGCTGCCATTGTAGCTTATCCTGCTTACCTTGGCGGATACTTCTTGTCTCTGTTTAAAAAATAAACAAACAGTTCGTGGTAACGAACTGTAAGTAAGGAGCGAGCCGGCTCAATAGTAACCGAAACTCTAAAAACGGAATTTCGTTACCAACAGAGACATCAAAAGAATCGGATTTTTATACTTATTACAAATATATAAGTTTCATCAGGTTTAATCTTACCCATCAAAAGTAACGAGCTTGAGAAAATTTGCCTTATTTTCGAAAAAAGGGGGAAGCAATCCCTAAAAGTCATAGAATCTTAATGAAAATCATACCATCAGGTTTCAAACCATCAGGTTTCAAACATACCATCAGAGAACACTACTGTAGAGGTTTCAAACTCATATCTGCAAAAATGTGGAATTTTTTATTTTTTGCAAGAAGAAAGATCACGCATGCATGTTTATTTTTTTTTTTTTCCAGGAGTGATCGTATCGACCCAGTGGTCCTAGAATGTCGCGAGAGGGCTCATTCGAACAGAAATTAAAAGTGCTAGTGCCCTTTTTAAATGACCAAAACATTGCAGGGTAACTAGGCCCCCTCTCGCACTCATTTTTTCCCAAAGTTATCCGATCAAAATTTTGAAATAGCCATTTTGTGCAATATGGTCGATAAATCTAATAGCTGTGTCTTTGAGGATGATTTTTTTTGGGATGTATACAGACGTTTTCAGGGGGATTTTCTCTGGCGGGGGAGATCGGGTGGAGGGGGTTACGTGGGATGATCTTTCCACGGAGGAATTTTTCATGGGTGAGGGGAATTTTGCATGAAGCCGGATTTCCCAGCACTATTTAAAAAACGATCAGGAATTTAAAAAACAAAAGTTTTTTCAACTTTAAGTAAGGAGCAACATTAAAACTGAAAACGAGCCGAAATTATTACGTACAAGAGGCTGTTCAATCCCTCGTCAATACATCGCTCTTTACATTAAAGTTTTTTTTTAGTACTTTCAAAAGAGCTGTTTTTTCTAATTAACGGCCTTCGTGATTCAGCGGTCATTCTTAAAGAATTGGAACAAAATTTGAACTTTAGCGTAAAAAGCAGGGTATTGACGAGGTGGCAAACCCCCTTATATACGTAATAATTTCTGTTCGTTTTAAGTTTTAATGTTGCTCCTTACTTTCAGTTGAAAAAAGCTTGTTTTTTTATTTAGCTATAGGATAAAGATCCTCCAGAGATCCTCCATTATTGGGGTAGATGGCGTCCAATCGATGTTTCAGTTTCTGGATTGTTTTACAGGGACAAATAGCAACCTTGCTGCAACAGTGATCGACTCCTTGGTCTGGTGCTGCAAGCAAAGCATCAATCCACAATGTTACCAAGGGGCATCTTTAAGTTGCTATTGATATATTTTAAGGTATAAAATGTTACAATGAAAAGCTACACATTGTAATACTTGAAGTTAAAAATTGAAGCAATTGAAGGCTCTGTGATGGGTTTGTTGTATCATATATTCCTAATTTTAGCATCGGAATTCTGGCTCGTTTCTCCAAAGATTTTTCAAATTTTTGAACTTGTTCCGGAACTTCCAAAATTGGAAATAGGAGTGCTTGTAAACCATACCAGAACTGTCAACTTACATATGTTATTGCAAATTCATTTTGGTTTAATTTAATCCTTCCTTTTTGCTGACAACTAAAAATATCCTAGGTTAGTAGCATCATTTAGGATAAAGGAAAGCTTTATCAGATATTTCGTCAGAACAAAGATTTAGATTTAATTAAATACGTAATGTTACTGCGAAGCATGCCATTATAATTAGAAGGAAAATTTAATTAGTAACACAAGTAATTTATAATCAAAGCAGGGATCAAAACGCTATTAACCTTGGATGGCTTCCTTTTCATTTAGAAAACCTCAAGGCTCGTGCAATAAACTAAAATTGGAATATTAGCATTAACTCACGTCAGTGTTGCCACAGGTAGTACGAAAATGCTACTTTTGATAACTTCGGATCAAAATAGTACTTTAGGATGTTTTTCCATGAATTTTATAAATATTTTTGTTCAGCAAAAAAAAGAGATTTTATAATTCCACATGGCTTGGAATTTCATTTTCTTGAATATATCATATACTTTCTTATCAAGGTTAAGTTCTTTGTACAGCTGTAAAGGCTTATTTATTTCTTTGTGTTTTAAACCTACAATATGACATTTTCTGCAGCAGAGTTCAAGATTTTATTTGTGAATTTTACATGTATAATATATACATGTTACTGTGAATGTCCAAAAGCTCGTTAGTGTCGACATTCAACCAGTAAATGTCCGAAATTCCTTTTTCCCTGCTTGGATTTGATTAACTCTGCAAATCAACTTTTTCTTTCTTATGCAAGCTTTGATGGTAAAAGCTAAAGTTAGGTTAGGTTAAATAAGGTTATAAATCTAAGAAATGAGCTAAAAATCTAACCTAACCTGTCACAATTAAACCTTGCATAAAAATAAAAAGTTTACTGGGAACGCTGACTAAAACCAAGGAGAATAAAGGGTATTTCGGACATTCACCGGTGAATGTCGAACATTCACCAAATTCGGATATTCACAGTGACATATACATACATAAATCAAAATGTGGCTAAAACGAAAGTTTAAAATGAAAAATGATGGATCTTACAGCTTAATTTAATTTTTCTGATTGACAAGACAAAGACATATTGCATTACATTTCACGTGATAGTAGTGAAGGCATAGGCACTTCTGCAACATCCCTAAGGAATTAGCATTGAGTTTCTACAACACCCCTACCCCTTTTCCCATAGTATTTCTGTAACATGCCCTCTGACGTTACAACACACCCTGTACAAGCGGACGGTTGGCAAAATTCTCAATGCATGCCCTGTTTCTAGGTGAAATTCCCAGATGTTTCCATTACTTGGAGTGTGGTCGATATAATAAACAAGTTTTAATAATAGGGAAATTAGCATAGGAAAAATAGCATTGGATTTCAAACGCATGCCCTCTGACGTCACTTCATTTATGCAAAATGCTCGCCTGACAAGTTCTAGATGTTTCAATTACTTGGAGATTGGTCGGTATAATAACCAAGTTTTAATAATAGGGAAATTAGCATTTTATTTTAGTGAATTGTATATGTGAAGCTCTTAACCCCTCGCCCCTGTTTCTAGCTGTCAAAATTCCCGGATGTTTCAATTACTTGGTGTGGTCGGTATAATAAACAAGTTTTAATAATAGGGAAATTAGTATTGTATTTTCGTGAGTCCTATAGGGGATGTATATGTGAAGCTCTTAACCCCTCGCCCCTTTTTCCAGATGGTAAAATGCTCGCCTGGCAAGTTCTGGGTGTTTCAATTAATGAGTTTGGTCGGTATAATAAATAAGTCTTAATAATAGGGAAATTAGCTTTGTATTTTCGTGAGTCCTATAGGGGATGTATATGTGAAGCTCTTAACCACTCGCCCCTGTTTCTAGCTTGCAAAATTCCCGGATGTTTCAATTACTTGGAGTGTGGTCGGGGCATTAGGCATAGAGCTCTTGACCCCTTGCAACTGTACAATGTGGTCAGCAATCGGAGGTCATGGCACAGGGAGGAAAAAATAACATAGAATTCCGGTTCTGTTGAAAGCGGTCTGGTAGGTTTTGATCATGCATTATTACATCATGTGACACACCCCTTGTCTGAGCATGCTATTTATCTTTTCAAACGCACAGGTAGGGAAATTAACACAGCGAAATTAGCATAGGGAAAATAACATTGGATTTCAAACGCACAGGTAGCGGATTATCATTGGATTTCAAACACACAGATAGAGAAAATAGCATTGGATTTCAAACGCACAGATAGGGGATGTATATGTGAAACTCTTAACCCCTCACACCTGCACATCGCAGTCACCTGTTCTATTAAAGAGAACACACTTGGCAAGACTCTATGACACACCCATTTGGACTCCTATGATGTGATACGACTTACCCCGTTTCAAACGGAGAGGTCTAATATGCTTGACGCAAGTTTACGTAACCCCACCACAGGAACCCATGGGGGGAATCCCCGCTTGTAACGTACCGACAGCTCACACCTTACATAATGGTTGTGCAACACTGTCAAGTAATACTTTCTTTCACCCGACACCCCCAAAGTGTTTTTTCTTCTTCATTAACTTAATGGCGGCACACACTTTATGTAAGGTCAGCGTATCTTACGGATGGACGGCGCATCCATCACTGCCAGATAATCCCATTTTGAAATTTTTTGCCTATAAGCCCTCAAGAAATTTTATTTTTCGGCATTTCATTTTTTGGCTCGAAACACCTTTCATATTTTCTTTTTCTATAGTTCTCTACCCCCCTAAGGACTCTGCTACTTCTAATAGCGGTGGGATGTTTGGTTTACTATTATTGACTTTTCTGAGCTAGGTTTTTTAGCCTTTCGTAGGTGTTTGCTGTATGGAACTTATGATTTGGGATGTATAGTTTGCTATTCCGGGCTTTTCTGAGCTAGGTTTCTTAGTCTTTCGTAGGTTTGTGTTGTCTGAAACCTATGATTTAGGATGTTTGGTTTACTATTTTGGACTTTTCTGAGCTAGGTTTCTTAGTCTTTCGTTGGTATGTGTTGTCTGAAACCTATGATTTAGGATGTTTGGTTTACTATTTTGGACTTTTCTGAGCTAGGTTTCTTAGTCTTTCGTTGGTATGTGTTGTCTGAAACCTATGATTTGGGATGTTTGGTTTACTATTTTGGACTTTACTGAGCTAGGTTTCTTAGCCTTTTGTAGGTGTGTGTTGTATGAAACTTATGACATGGGATGTGTAGTTCGCTATTTTGGACTTTTTGGAGCTAGGGTTCTTAGTCTTTCGTAGGTGTGTGTTGTCTGAAACCTATGATTTGGAATGTGTGGTTTACTATTTTGGACTTTTCTGAGCTAGGTTTCTTAGTCTATCTTAGGTGCATGTTGCATGAAACTTATGGTTTGGATGTGTAGTTTACTATTACGGGCTTTTCTGAGCTAGGTTTCTTAGTCTTTCCTAGGTGTGTTGTCTGAAAACCTATAATTTCGGATGTTTGGTTTACTATTATGGACTTTTCTGAGCTAGGTTTCTGAGCCTTTAGTAGGTGTGTGTTGTATGGAACTTATGATTTAGGATGTATAGCTTGCTATTTCGGGCTTTTCTGAGCTAGGTTTCTTACTCTTTTGTAGTGTGCGTTATCTGAAACCTATGATTTGGAATGTTTGGTTTACTATTTCGGGCTTTTCTGGGCTAGGGTTCTTAGTCTTTCGTAGGTGTGTGTTGTCTGAAACCTATGATTTGGGTTGTTTGGTTTACTATTTTAACTTTTCTGAGCTAGGTTTCTTAGCCTTTCGAAGGTGTGTGTTGTATGGAACATATAATTTGGGATGTATAGTTTGCTATTTCGGGCTTTTCTGAGCTAGGTTTCTTAGTCTATCATAGATGTGTGTTGTCTGAAATTATGATTTGTGATGTATGGTTTACTATTTTTGTCTTTTCTGAGCTATGTTTTTTAGTCTTTCGTAGGTGTATGTTGTATGAAAACTTATGATTTGGGATGTGTAGTTTGCTATTTCAGGCTTTTCTGAGCTAGGATTTTTAGTCTTTCGTAGGTTTGTGTTGTCTGAAACCTATGATTTGGGATGTTTAGCTTACTTTTTTGGACTTTTCTGAGCTATGTTTCTTAGCCTTTCGTAGGTGTGTGTTGTCTGAAACCTATGATTCGGGATGTTTGGTTTACTATTATTGACTTATTTGAGCTAGGTTTCTTAGCCTTTCGTAGGCGTGTGTTGTATGAAACTTATGACATGGGATATGTAGTTTGGTATTTCGGGCTTTTCTGAGCTAGGTCTCTTAGTCTTTCGTAGGTGTGTGTTGTCTGAAACCTATGATTTGGGATGTATGGTTTACTATTTTGGACTTTTTTGAGCTAGTTTTCTTAGCCTTTCGTAGGCGTGTCTTGCATGAAAGTTGTGATTTGGGATGTCTAGTTTGCTATTTCGGGCTTTTCTGAGCTATGTTTCTTAGTCTTTCATATGTGTGTTGTCTGAAACCTATGATTTGGGATGTTTGGCTTACTCTTTTGGGCTTTTGTGAGCTAGGTTTCTTAGCCTTTCGTAGGTGTGTGTTGTCTGAAACCTATGATTTTGGATGTTTGGTTTACTATTTTGGACTTTTCCGAGCTAGGTTTCTTAACCTTTCGAGGATGTGTGTTATCTGAAACCTATGATTTGGGATGTTTGGTTTACTATTTTGGACTTTTCTAAGCTAGGTTTCTTAGCCTTTCATAGGTATGCGTTGTCTGAAACCTATGATTTTTGATGTGTAGTTTGGTATTTCGGGCTTTTCTGCGATAGGTTTCTTAGTCTATCATAGGTGTGTGTTGTATGAAACTTATGACATGGGATGTGACTTGGAATATTTTTGTGCTGTTATGTCATGATTTACCTTCTCATTGTTACACTCTGTTGATGTTTCAAAGTTAATTTTTAGAATATTTTTGCTGAAATGTAAGACTTAGAATATTTTTGTAGTGTTATGTCGTGATTTATCTTATCAATCTTACACTCTGTTGATGTTTCAAAGATCATTTGAATTTTTTTTTTCATTGAAGTGTAAGACATGGAATATTTTCGTAGTGTTGTCATGATTTACCTTATCACTGTTACACTCTATTGATGTTTCAAACTTCATTTTGGAATTTTTTCATTGAAGTGTAAGATTTGGAATATTTTTGTAGTGTTATTTTGTAATTTACCTTGTCACCGTTACACTCTCTTGATGTTTCAAGGTTCACTATGGAATTTATTTTTCATGGAAGTGTAAGACTTGGAATTTTCTGGAATATTTAAATTAGGTTCATCTAACTTAGGTTAACACTAGCGCTCATGTTAACCTAAGTTAGATGAATCTAATATAAATATTCCAAAAAAAACCAAAATAAACATTGAAGTCTTACACTTCAATGAAAAAAATTCCAAAATGAAATTTGAAACATCAAGAGAGTGTAACAGTGATAAGGTAAATCATGACAACACTAAAAAAATATTCCATGTCTTACACGTCAATGAAGAAAAAATTAGAATGAACTTTGAAACATCAACAGAGTGTAAGAGTGATAAGATAAATTACACTACAAAAATATTCCAAGTCTTGCACTTCAATGAAAAAATCCAATGTGAACCTTGAAACATCAACAGAGTGTAACAGTGGCAGGGTAAATCACAACAGAACACTACAAAAATATTCCAAGCCTTACATTTCAATGAAGAAAAAATTCCAAAATGAACTCTGAAACTTCTACAGAGTGTAGCAATGACAAGGTAAATCACTACATAACACTACAAAAATATTCCAAGTCTTACATTTCAATGAAAAAATAAATTCCATAGTGAACCTTGAAATATCAAGAGAGTGTAACGGTGACAAGGTAAATCACTACATAACACTACAAAAATATTCCAAGTCTTACACTTCAATGAAAAAAATCCAAAATGAACTTCGAAACATTAAGAGAGTGTAACAGTGATAAGGTAAATTACGAAATAACACTATAAAAATATTCCAACCCTTACACTTAAATGAAAACATTCCAAAATGAGCTTTGAAACATCAAGAGGGTGTAACAGTGATACGGTAAATCATGACAACACTACAAAAATATTCCAAGTCTTACGCTTCAATGATAAAAAAATCCTTACATTTCAAGTCTTACATTTTAGCGAAAAAATTTTCAAATGAACTTTGAAACACCAACAGAGTGTAAGAGTGATAAGATAAAACACGAGATAACGCTACAAAAATATTCCAAGTCTTGCACTTCAATGAAAAAATCCAATGTTAAATCCCAAATCATAAGTTTCTTACAACACAGAATTACGAAAGACTACGAAACCTAGCTCAGAAAAGTCCAAAATAGTAACCAAACATCCCAAATCATAGGTTTCAGATAACACACAACTTACAAAAGGCTAAGAAACCTAGCTCAGAAAATCCCGAAATAGCAAACTACACATCTCAAATCATAGGTTTCAGACAACACACACCTACGAAAGGCCCAGAAACCTAGCTCAGAAAAGTCCAAAATAGTAAACCAAACATCCAAAATCATAGGTTTCAAACAACACACGCCTACGAAAGACTAAAAAATCTATCTCAGAAAAGCGCGAAATTGACAAACTACACATCCTAAATTATAATTTTCAGACAACGCACGACCTACGAAAGGCTAAGAAACCTAACTCAGAAAAGTTCAAAATAGTAAACCAAACATCCCAAATCATAGGTTTCAGATAACACACACCTTCCAAAGGTTAAGAAACCTAGCTCAGAAAAGTGTTAAATAGTAAACCAAACATCCAAAAATCATAGGTTTGAGACAACACACAGCTACGAACGCCTAAGAAACCTAGCTCAGAGAAGTCCAAAATAGTAAACCAAACATCCAAATCATAGGTTTCAGACAACACACACCTACGAAAGACTAAGAAACATATCTCAGAAAAGCCCGAAATAGAAAACTACACATCCCATGTCATAAGTTTTATACAATACACCTACGAAAGGCTAAGAAACCTAGCTCAGAAAAGTAAAAAATAGTAAACCAAACATCCCAAATCATAGGTTTCAGACAACACACACCTACGGAAGACTAAGAAACCTAGCTCAGAAAGCCTAAAATAGCAAACTACACATCCCAAATCATTTTGGGATGTTTCATACTACAACACGTACGGAAGGCTAAGAAACCTAGCTCAGAAAAGCCCGAAAATAGCAAACTATACATCCAAAATCATAAGTTCCATGCAACACACACCTTCGACAGGCTAAAAAACCTAGTTCAGAAAAGTCAAAAATAGTAAACCAACCATCCCAAATCATAGGTTTCAGACAACACACACCTACGAAAGGCTAAGAAACCTAGCTCAGAAAAGTCCAAAATAGTAAACCAAACATCCCAGAATCATAGGTTTCAGATAACACATACTACGAAAGAGTAAGAAACTTGGCTCAGAAAAGCCCTAAATAGCAAACTATACATCCCAAATCATAAGTTCCATACAACACACCTACGAAAGGCTCAGAAACCTAGCTCAGAAGATGTCCATAATAGTAAACCAAACATCCGAAATCATAGGTTTCAGACAACACACGTAGGAATGACTAATAAACATAGCTCAGAAAAGCCCGAAATAGCAAACTACACATTCTAAATCATAAGTTTCATGCAACGCACACCTAAGAAAGACTAAGAAACCTAGCTCAGAAAAGCCGAAATAGCAAACTATACATCCCATGTCATAAGTTTTATACAACACACACCTACGAAAGGCTAAGAAACATAGCTCAAAAAAGTCCAAAATAGTAAACCAAACATCCCAAATCATAGGTTTCAGACAACACACACCTATGAAAGGCTAAGAAACCTAGCTCAGAAAAGTCCAAAATAGTAAACCAAACATCCCAATCATAAGTTTCAGACAAGACATACCTACGAAAGACTAAGTAATCTAGCTCAGAAATTTCCAAAATAGCAAACCAAACATCCCAAATCATAGGTTTTAGACAACACACACCTACGAAAGGCTAAGAAACCTGGCTCAGAAATGTCCAAAATAGTAAACCAAACATCCCAATCACAGGTTTCAGACAACACAAACCTACGAAAGACTAAGAAACCTTGCTCAGAAAAGCCCGAAATAGCAAACTATACATCCCAATTCATAAGGTTCATACAACACACACCTACGAAAGGCTAAGAAACCTAGCTCAGAAATGTCCAAAATAGTAAACCAAACATCCCAAATCATAGGTTTCAGACAACACACACCTACGAAAGGCTAATTAACCTAGCTCAGAAAAGTCCATAATAGTAAACCAAACATCCCATCGCTTTTTGAACTAGCAGAGTCCTGGCGGGGGTCGGGAACTATAGAAAAAGAAAATGTGAAAGGCGTTTCGAGCCAAAAAAAAGTGAAATGCCGAAAAGGAAAATGTCTTGAGGCTTATGGGTATAAAATGTCAAAATAGTATTATCTGGCAGTGGTGGATGCTCCATCCGTAAGATGCGCTGACCTTACATAAAGTGTGTGCCGCCATTAAGTTAGTGAAGAAGAAAAAACGGTTTGGCGGTGTTGGGTGAAAAAAGTATTACTTGACAGTGTTGCATAATCATTACGTAAGGTGTGAGCTGTTGTTATGTTACAAGCAGGGATTCCCCCCATGGGTTCCTGTGGTAGGGTTACGTAAAATTGCGTCAAACATATTAGACCCCTCCGTTTGAAACGGGGTAAATCGTATGACATCATAGGAGTCCAAAGGGTGTGTCATGGAGTCTTGCCAAGCGTGTTCCCTTTAATAGAACAGGTGACTGCGCTGTGCAGTTTGAGGGATTAAGAGCTTCACATATACATCCCCTATCTGTGCATTTGAAATCCAATGCTATTTTCGTTATCTATGCGTTTGAAATCGAATGGTAATCCGCTATCTCTGCATTTGAAATCCAATGCTATTACCCTATGCTAATTTCGCTGTCTTAATTTCCCTACTTGTACATTTGAATAGATTAATAGCATGCTCAGAAAAGGGGTGTAGCACATGATGCAACAATGCATGATCAAAACCTACCAGATCGCTTTCAACAGAACCGGAATTCTATGTTATTTTTTCCTCCCTGTGCCATGACCTCCGATTGCTGACCATATTGTACAGGTGCAAAGGGTTAAGAGCTCCATGCCTAATGCCCCGACCACACTCCAAGTAATTGAAACATCCCAGAATTTGGCTTGCTAGAAACAGGGGCGAGGGGTTAAGAGCTTCAGATGTACATCACCTATAGGACTCACAAAAATCCCCTATAGGACTCACGAAAATACAATGCTAATTTCCCTATTATTAAAACTTGTTTATAATACCGACCACACCAAGTAATTGAAACAACCAGAAATTGCAAGGCGAGCATTTTGCCAGCTAGAAACAGGGGCGAGGGGTTAAGAGCTTCACATATACATCCCCTATACGACTCACGAAAATACGATGCTAATTTCCCTATTATTAAAACTTGTTTATTATACCGATCACACTATAAGTAATTGAAACACCCAGAACTTGCCAGGCGAGCATTTTGCCAGCTAGAAACAGGGGCGAGGGTTAAGAGCTTCACATATACATCCCCTATAGGACTCACTAAAAGTCAATGCTAATTTCCTTATTATTAAAACTTGTTTATTATAACAACAAAATCAAGTAATTCAAACATCTGGGAATTTTACTGGCTAGAAACAGGGGCGAGGGGTTAAGAGCTTCACATATACATCCCCTATACGACTCACGAAAATACGATGCTAATTTCCCTAATATTAAAAACTTGTTTATTATACCGACCACACTCCAAGTAATTGAAACATCTGAGAACCGTCCGCTTGAAACAGAGCATGTTGTGACGTCAGAGAGCATGTTGCAGAAATACTATGGGAAAAAGGGTAGGGATGTTGAAGAAACTCAATGCTAATTCCCTAGGGATGTTGCAGAAGTGCCTATGCCTACACTGCTCGTGATACGAAAAAAAAAATGAGGGTGAAAAATGAAATTTATTTGCTTTGAATGTTTGGGGCTTTTACCAGAAACTGGCCCATCAGTATAAAAAAGGGGATAAGCTTGAGTGTCGTAATTATCGAGACATTAGTTTGCTCTCTGTAGGTAGCAAATTACTTAGTAGTAGGATACGTTTTAGACTGAGAGATGCTGTAGACACAGTTTTGAGAGAAGAACAGTGCGGTTTCAGAAAAGGTAGAACATATTTTCACTCTTAGGTTAATAATTGAGAAGGGCCATAGTTTTCGAACACCTTTGGTCCTCAGTTCTATAGATTATGTGCAAGCGTTCAATTCTGTTGATAAAAGTGCTTTAGCAAAGGTCTTATTCTTATATGGTATATCAAACAAATACATTAAAGTGATTAGTGCTGTGTACGAGGTTAGCAGCTAGAAATGAGGTTAGCAGCTGGTTTTGTATCAAATCAGGAGTTAAGCAGGGTTGTGTTTGATCCCCCTTTATATGGATAATTTTGATAGACTTTGTCTTAAAGAGCACAGGAAAGTTAAGGGGAGACCATGGAATCAAATGGAGAGGAAACACTCTCCTGGACTTTGATTATGTTGATGATTTAAGCATCCTAGGTGAAAGTGTGAGCAAAATGAATGAACTTTTAGAGGTTTTGCGAGTTCAGAGTGTTAGAATAGGTTTGAAAATAAATGTTAAGAAGACTAAGTCACTAAGGCTAGGAATAAATGAAGAAGAAAAGATGACGTTGGGTAACGAAAAGATTTATCTGGTGGACAGCTTACTTACCTTGGTAGTATTATTGGTAAAGACGGTGGGAGCAGTGAAGATGTTAAAAGTAGAATAGCCAGTCTCAGGGTGTTTTTTCACAGTTAAAAATAGTTTGGAAGAATAGAATGTTAAGTCTGCAAACCAAGATTATAATATTGGAAGGTACAGTGATGACAGTGGTCAAATATGGCTCTGAAGCATGGACGCTCCGAAAAGCGGATGAAGATTTATTAGATGTTTTCCAGAGAAATTGCCTATGGATCGTTCTGGGTACCCGTCTGACTGACCGTATTTCAAACTGTAGGCTGTACGAAAAATGTGGCTCAATCCCGCTTTCTAGGGCTATAATGAAAGAAAGGTTGAGGTGGCTAGGCTACGTTCTGCGTATGAATGATGACAGATTGCCGAAGATTGTATTTTTCGGCATACCGTCTTAGAGCTAAACGGAAAGCAGGTCGTCCTCGTGTGGGGTGGGAGGATGTCACGAAAAAGATTTAAAGGAAATGGGAACGTCCTGGGAGGGTGTAAAGAGGGAGGCTTCGAATACATTGGGATGGAGGAGGAGCGTGCGTAGTTGGGTTGGCATCAGGTGGCTTTGTGCTGCGGTGAGTTGTTAGCAGTAGTAGTAGTAGACCCATTAGTCACATTTTATGAATTTTTATTTCCAAATAATTACAAAAATTTTACAAAATATTTACAAAATTTAATATTACAAATAATTAAGTCGATTTCATATTTACTTTTATTCTATAGTTCATTGGGTGTTTTGATGATTTTTTTTCCTTGGTGTTGAAATCCTGACTGGTGTATATAGGAGACCATCAGTATTCAACAAAGTAAGGAAGAGATACCAGATCCATAGTTCTGAAAACTCTGTGTCCATTCTCGAGGATATTTTCAGGGACCTGGCAGTTATACATTTTTCCACGTTTGATAGGAATCGCAGTCAAAATTATGGAACTTCCGTGCCGGAGGGTCACAAATTAGCAAACTATTACTACAATTTAAGATCCCTAAAATCATCATTCCGGATCTGAAGACGCGATGGGATTTATAAGGAGTCTAGTTGCAAATAAGATTGGAACATTTTTTTACAAAGTTCCTTGAATCACTAGAAGACAGGTTTAATTCCATAAGAATTATTATATAAGCACCTGCCTTTCGAACTACGTATAAAGAAGGATTTTAGACTGCTGACCTGATTTATCTTTTAGAGGAGATAGTTTCATTTTTAATACCATGGAGCTACGCATTTTGGAAAATAAATTTGTTATATGGCAGATAAAATTGACAGATGGATTGATCGAATCCTTTTTTGGGCTGTCGAGGAAATAACTTACATTTAGATCAAGGACGATTTCCAGCCAATCAGAAAAAAATTATTGGTCTATTGGTCTTCGGGGCCCATGTCTCCAACCTAATTTTCGTCCCTTCGGGTGGTAGACTGTAGAAGAGACACAGAAGAATATTGAGCCTTTTTATCATGTAATGAATCAACAAAGACTTTTTTTGGTTTTCTATCTCGTTAAGGTCCTGAGTAACTTTGAACTTTAAATTGTAATATAACTGCATGTAACTTTAAAGCCAACCGGAAATGTGGCTTGCGTTCGGGGAAAACAAGCCTTTGGGCCGCATTTGGCTCGGGACATATTTTTAACATAATGTTCTCCTTGACCGAGACACCCTAAGTACAAATTTTGTGTCTTTACTGTACAGTTTCATATTTGATATTGTTTAGAGAATAAAGTTTTGTTTTACCGCATAAACAATTTCGTACGGAGGCCTATATTTTCCAATATCTTTTATTTACTAGCATGAATTTTCCGATTTATTGTATCTTTATTTAATTATATTATTCGATTTGGAGGGGTATTACCATATCGTGTTTATGTTATCCAAAATTATATGAGTTAGAGAAAATAAGTTTTCGAGTTTTGAAAAATGCTTTGGGGGCTTAACGCCTACCCCCACTGTACTAAATTTTAGCCAATTCTTGTCATATATATTTTTTTTTATTATTGCTGCCTCACCCTGGGAAAAACGTGGTTATTTTCTTTTTTATTTTAACTCTATTTTTAATTATAATTATGCCTAAACATCTAAATCTTTCGTCTTTCTTTTATTTGACTATTCCAAAATCAATGATAATTGGCCCCACACCCTGAACAAAAGCTTTGAATCATGACGTGCTTAAGAAGAATACCCCCCTCCTCTAAAAAAAGCTGATCATTTTCTTCTTTTTATCTCTATTTTTTTTTAATAAATATAGCTTAGCATAGGCTGCGCAGTTGCGCTGTATAAGTAAAGAGTGAAGTAGGCCCTATATATATATTAAATAAAAAAAACAAGTTTTTTAAACTGAAAGTAAGGAGCGACATTAAAACTTAAAACGAACAGAAATTATTCCGTATATGAAAGGGGCTGTCCCCTCCTCAACGCCTCGCTCCTTTACGCTAAAGTTTTTAATTGTTTTAAAAAATAAAGTTGTGAGACAGAGTCAAACTTTAGCGTAAAGAGCGAGGCGTTGAGGAGGGGACAGCCCCTTTCATATACGAATAATTTCTGTTCGTTTTAAGTTTTAATGTCGCTCCTTACTTTCAGTTTAAAAAACTTGTTTTTTTATTTAATTTCTGATCGTTTTTTAGTTAATGCAGCTTTTATTTGCATAAAAATTTTACTTTTCTTTTGCTAAATGGATGTCTTTTACAAATTAACTTACGTAACTAACTTCTATATTCGTATATTTTTCTTCTGGCAAAAAATACAAAGTTGCAGATTTTTGCAGATATGAGCTTGAAACCTATGTAATAGGGTTTTCTGATACGCTGAATCTGGCGGTGTGATTTTCATTAAAATTCTTTCACTTGTAGGGGATGTTTCCCCCTCTTTAAAAAATCGAGTAAATTTTCTCAGGCTCGTAGCCTTTGATGAGTATATACTAAACTTAATAAAATTTATATATTTAGGATCAGCATTATAAACACATTCTTTTGATACATTTATTGACATCAAAATTTCGTTTTTAAAAGTTTCGATTACTATTGAGCCGTATCGCTTGTTTTTTTTATTGTTTTTTTTTTTTATTACGTATATGTTATTACTTATATGAAGGGGTTCTCCCCTTAGTCAATACCACGCTCTTTACGTTAAAAGTTAAAAAAAATTTTGATTCACAAACCCCTGAATCACAAAGGCCGTTTAATTAGAATAGATAGCTCTTTTGAAAGCACTAAAAAAAAAACTGTAGCGTAAAGAGCGAGGTATTGACTTGGGGGAGAACCCCTCACATACGTTATAATTTCTGTTCGCTTTAAGTTCTAATATTCCTTCTTACATTCAGTTGAAAAAACTTTTTTTTTTATTTAACTTCTGATCGTTTCTTAAATAATGCTTGGAAATCCGGCGCCCCCTTCATAGAAATGTCCCTTACCCCAAAGAAACATCCTCCAAGGAAATATTCTCCAGAGTAATCCCCTCCTCTATGCCCCCCCCCCCTCCAGAAAAAATCCTTCCTGAAAATGGTTGTATACTTCCCAATAACCAATAAATAATGCTGGCAAGTCCGGCGCCCCCTTCATGGCAATTTCCCTTCCCCCCTGAAAACTTCCTTCATGGAAAGATCCTTCCATATAGCCCCCGACCCTCTCCTTCCCCCACATACCAGAAAAAATCTCCTCTGAAAAAGTCTGTATACTTCCCAATAACCAATACTATATGTTAACATTGAGTAAAGTTCATAACTTTCAGCCCTCCCCCTGGGGGCTTCGAGGGATTAAGTCATCCTAAAAGACATATTTATCATATTTTCGACCATGCTGAACAAAATGGCTATCTCAAAATTTTGATCGGGTGACTTTGGGAAAAAAATGAGCGTGGGAGGGGGCCTAGTTGCCCTCCATTTTTTTTTGGTCACTTAAAAAGGGCACTAGAGCTTTAATTTCCGTTCCAATGAGCCCTCCCACGATATTCTAGGACCACTGGGTCGATACGATCACCCCTGGGAAAAAAAAAAAAAAAACAAACAAACAAACAAATAAACACGCATCCGTGATCTTTCTTCTGGCAAAAAATGGAAAATTCCACATTTTTGTAGATAGGAGCTTGAAACCTCTACAGTAGGGTTCTCTGATACGCTGAATATGATGGTGTGATTTTCATTAAGGTTCTATAACTTTTAGGGGTCTTTCCCCCTTTTTTCGAAAATCAGCCAAATTTTCTCAGGCGCGTAACTTTTGATGGGTAGCACTAAACTTGATGAAAGTTATATATTTGAATCAGCATTGAAATCTGATTCTTTTGATATATCTATTGGTATCAAAAACCCGTTTTCTAGAGTTTCGGTTACCATTGAGCCGGGTCGCTCCTTACTTACAGTTCGTTACACACGAACTGTTTGATATATATATATATAATCTATATATATATATATATATATATATATATATATATATATATAATATATATATATATATATATATATTATATATATATATATATATATATATATATATATATAATATATATATTATATATATATATATATATATATATATATATATATCTATATATATATATATATATATATATATATATATTATATATATATATATATATATATATATATTATATATATATATATATATTATATATATGTGTGTGTGTCATAGAAATTTCTGAAGGTGCCTATTCGATTGGGAATTGCAAGATCTATTGGCCTTTTAAGAGTCCAAAAGTGATTATAGGGCGTCCAGCCAACCTTCTACGCCCTTTTATTGCCATTCCCCTAAAAGATATTCAAAGAAATTGACCCCCCCCCCCTTCCTCTCCCAAATCCCTTGGGAAAGGGCTTTAAACTATGCAATTCGCCCATTGTTTACATATAGAATATGTTATTGAGAAAGGGTGGCATGGTTTACCCTGAGTCTCAAAAAAGGCTAATTGTAGTAAAGTGAAGCTTTCAGGGAAAATTAATGGGAATGAGGAACTATATCAAAACGCACTAATGGGAGGCAGATTTATCGAAAGGCGTATCAGCAATATCTCAGAAACGGCTTTGGGCATTAAATTGAAACTATATCAAGAACGGCTTAGAGCATTAAGGTAAAACTTTCAAGGTATGTTGACGGGAATGTCGGACTAACCAAAAGACACTATGTGCACAATAATACTAAAACTACTACTGCTGCTACTAGAACTACTAAGGCTAAGGTGACAAGGGTGGAACTTTCAGGATGGGTTGAGGGGGATGTTGAAATAAATCAAAACACTATGTGCATGTGGGTCGTCGAAAGGCGTATCACCAATGTCTCAGGAACTGGTTAAGGCATTAAGTCTATACTTATAGTTTATACTTAAGTCTAGCTAATGTTGGTACGCTCTGCATACTATTACTACTAGTACTGTTACTTCTACAACTGCTCTTACTCCTAATGATATTGCTTACACTACTGTAACCACCACTGTGCTAGTACTTTTTCAAAAGCTAAGGGTACTAAGGTGAATATTTTTTGAAATTCTGAAGGGGATGTTGAACTTGATCAAAACACAGCATCTGAAAGCAGGTTGTCAAAGGGGTGGTTTCAGCAATATCACAGTAATGGCTCAGAGTATTAATTTGAAATTTCCTGGTTATGTTGAGGGGGGTGTTGAAGCAACGAAAACACACCCTCTGTATACTACTACTGCCACTACTATTACAACCACTGCTGCTACGTCTAACTATTAAGGCTGTAGTTATTACGATAAAACTGTCAGGACACTGTTGAGGAGAAGGTTGAACCAAATCAAAACACATTCAAAACACTGATTTTGCAGCTGTAGCAAATAGTGACTGCAACTACTTGTGACTGCTAATACTTACGATGCGGCTATGACTGCTTGCCACTGTTCTTAAGACTATTCCTATTTCGTACTGTTAGCTCGATCGTGCTTGTTACTAGATTGTTGATAGATGATATCTGAATCGGTTAGTAGTTCTTGCAATCAGATCAGACGAAATCTTGACTTTTATTTGCAAGAAAACAGAGCTTTAAACCCTTTTTTGTTTAGGTAAACTAATCTTGGACTGTTGGTTTGATATTTTTCTATAGTTTGAGAAGCCGAATGGTTAGGTTTTCAGGTGAAATCTTTTCGTTATTCCATTAATTCAAGATGGCAGCAGTGTCCAGTGTTTCCCGCAAGTATTTCATTTTTCCGGCGTAACTTCGAACATTTGTTTCGAAGTTAGCCCTGTTTTTTTTTTCAATATGGATTTCAATGTTCTGGACTGGCCAACTGTTAAACTTCGCATTGAATTGAGATTTGCTCTGTTTGTCTAGACCTTTACGAAGCCCTTTTTGAATCTGTTAATTCCAGAAAGGTGCATGTAAAGTTTATGTTTTCAGTTTAGTTTTACAATCTTTAAAATTTTTTACCACTATCTAATTCCTTTAGACCTACTCTCATACCTTATTTGGGTAGAATTCATTTGACAAACAATAGGAAAGACCAAAGGATTATAAAGTTAGGTATCATAGGCAGCGCATAGCGCTGCCTAAGTAAAGACCGATATAGGCAACAATGCATTGTTTATTTCTTGGTCCAGGGCTCTTCGTATTGAAGGAGTTGTCGTAGAAAACTTCGAAAAGGGCTCATTGGATTGGAAATTGGAGTGGCTAGTGCCCTTTTTAATAGTCGAAAGTGATTGGAGGGCAACTACCCCCCCCCCCCCCCACGCCCATCATTCCCCCAAACACATCCAATCAAATTTTGAGATAGCAATTTTGTTCAGCGTAGTTGATTTCCTCATAGAAAATATATTTTTGAGGATGTCACTCCACCACAAACCCTCAGGGCAAGGGTTTGAAAATGTGCCCTGGGGGTACATAAGAAACAGTGTCGGCACAATGTATTATTTATTATTTTTTTTCCTTTAGACCAGGGCACTTCGTATCGAAGAAATTGTCGTAGAAACCTCGAAAAGGGGTCATTCAATTGGAAATTGGAGTGGCTTGTGGCCTTTTTAATAGTCGAACAGTAATAGGAAGGCAACTAACACCCCTTCCACGCCCACCATTTCCCAGAAACACATCCAATTGAAATTTTGAGATAGCCGTTTTGTTCAGCGTAGTTGATTTCCAGATAGAAAATATGTTTTTTGAGGAGGTCCACTCCCCCGAAAACCCTCAGGGCAAGGGTTTTAAGCTTAGTCCTGGGGGCATATAAGAACGATGTTGGCACAATGTATTATTTTTATTTTTTTTCCATTAGACCAGGGCACTTCATATTGAAGAAGTGTACCGTAGGAACTTCGAAAAGGGCTCATTCAATTGGAAATTGGAGTGGCTTGTGCCCTTTTTAATAGTCGAAAGGGATTAGAAGGCAACTAACACCCTTCCTGCCCGCCATTTCCCGAAACACATCCAATCAAAATTTTTGAGATAGTCATTTTGTTCAGCGTAGTTTATTTCTAGATAAAAATATGTTTTTGAGACTGTCACTCCCCCACAACCCTCAGGGAAAGGGTTTGTAAGTTATACCCTGGGGGCATATAAGGACGATGTTGGCACAATGTATTATCTATTATTTTTCCTTTAGAACAGGGCACTTCGTATCGAAAAAATTGTCGTAGAAACTTCGAAAAGGGCTCATTCAATTCGAAATTGGAGGTGCTTGTGCCCTTTTTAATAGTCCGAAAGTGATTGAAAGGCAACTAACACCCCTTCCACGCCCACAATTTCCACGAAAAACATCAATCAAAATTTTGAGATAGCCATTTTGTTCAGCGTAGTTGATTTGCAGAAAGAAATTTATGTTTTTGAGGAGGACACTCCCCCACAGCCCTCAGGGCAAGGTTTGTAAGTTATACCCTGGGGGCATATAAGGGTTTTATAGAAGGTGTTGTCGTAGAAACTTCAAAAAAGCCTCATTCGATTGCAAATTCAAAAGGCTAGTGCCCTTTTTAATAGTCGAAAGTAGTTGGAGGGCAACTAACCTCCCTCTCACGCCCACCTTTTCCCAAACACATCCAATCAAAATTTTAAGATAGCCATTTTGTTCAACGTAGTTAAAAGTTCTGGAAACTAGGTCTTTGAGGATGAATACCCCCCCCCCCCCCACAGCCCTCAGGGTAAGGGTTGTAAGTTATGCCCTGCGAGAATATAAGGTTTTTATAGAACGCGTTGTCATAGAAGGGCTCAATAGATTGGAATTGAAATGGCTAGTGCCTTTTTTTAAAGTCGAAAGTGATGGAAGGCAAATAACACCCCTTCCACGCCAACCATTTCCTCAAGCTCATCCAATCAAAATTTTGAGATAGCCTTTTTGTTCCACACAGTTTTAACTACTACTACTACTAACAACTCCACCGCAGCACCAAGCCGCCTGAGGCCAACACAGCTACGCACGCTCCTCCTCCATCCCAATCTATTCAAAGCCTCCCTTTTTTACACCGCCCACGAAGTTCCCATTTCCTTTAAATCTTTCTTTATGACGTCCTCCCACCCCAGACGGGGACGACCTGCTTTCGTTAGCCCTAGATGGTTGGCCGAAAAGAACAATCTTCGGCAATCTGTCATCCTTCATCCGCACAACGTGCCCTAACCACCTCAACCTTTCTTTCATTATAGCCCTAGAGAGCGGTATTGAACCACAGTTTTCGTATAGCCTATTGTTTGAAATACGGTCAGTCAGCCGGGTACCCAGAACAATCCTTAAGCAATTTCTCTGGAAAACATCTAGCAAATCTTCATCCGCTTTTCGGAGCGTCCATGCTTCAGAGCCATATTTGACCACTGTCATCACTGTAGCTTCTAATATTCTAATCTTGGTTTGCAGACTTATCTTCCTATTCTTCCAGACTTTTTTTTAACTGTGAAAAACATCCTGAGCCTTGGCTATTCTATTTTTAACATCTTCACTGCTCCCACCATCTTTACTAATAATTCTATCAAGGTAAGTGAAGCTGCCCACTTGATCAATCTTTTCATTACCCAACGTCACCTTTTCATCTTCACTGATTCCTAGCCTTATGACTTAGTCTTCCTAACATTAATTTTCAAACCAATTCTAGCACCCTGAACTCGCAAAACCTCTAAAACTTCATTCATTTTGCTCACACTTTCATCTAGGATGCTTAAATCATCAGCATAATCCAAGTCCAGGAGACTTTTTCCTCCCCATTTGATTCCGTGGTCTCCCATTGCCTTTCCTGTGCTCCTAAAAACAAAGTCCATCAAAATAATCCATATAAAGGGGGATAGAACACAATTCTGCTTAACTCCTGATTTAATACAAAACCAGCTGCTAACCTCATTTCCTACCTTAACCGCAGCAGTGTTATTCTCGTACATAGCACTAATCACTTTAATGTATTTGTCTGGTATACCGTACAAGGATAAAACCTTTACTAAAGCTCTTCTATCAACAGAGTTGAACGCTTGCTCATAATCTATAAAACTGAGGACCAAAGGTGTTTGAAAACTCAGGCACTTCTCAATTATTAGCCTAAGAGTGAAAATTTGGTCGACACATCCTCTACCTTTTCTAAAACCGCACTGCTCTTCTCTTAAAACTTTGTCTACGGCATCTCTCAGTCTAAAAAGTATCATATTACTAAGTAATTTGCTACCTACAGAGACCAGACTAATGCCTCGATAATTACCACACTCACTTTTATCACCTTTCTTATAAAGTGGCTTAATTAAGGTTTTCCTAAAATCGTTAGGTACTTCCCCTTTTTCAAAAATCATATTCATAATCTTCAATAAATTATTTCTAACCTCAGAGCCACCATATTTAAGAAACTCATTTACCACCCTATCAGCACCTGGAGCCTTATTATTCTTTAATCCTTTTAGTACTGTTGCTAATTCCTCCTCACAAACAAATCTTCCTTCACATCCAAGATATCACAAACTTTTTCATTTTCCTCTATATTTTTTCCTGCAACTCTATCTCGGTTAAGCAAGTTCTCAAAATGTTCGGCCCATCTCTCTTTAGTTTTTTCCTTATCGCTAATTGCGACCCCATTCCTATGTTTAATTATTTGAAAAAAAACTACGTTTTCTAAAGAGTTAAAGAGGCTGAGTTACAAGGTCGAACCTTAAAACGTACAGGGATTAGGAGGCACAGTTGGGGGGCTGCCGCCCCCCAAACCTCCCGCTTTCGCAGCCTTTAAATAAAAAAAAAAAAATTTTAAACTGAAAGTAAGGAGCGACATTAAATCTTAAAACGAACAGAAATTATTCCGTATATGAAAGAGGCTGTGCCCTCCTCAACGCCTCGCTCTTTACGCTAAAGTTTGACTTTCTCACAACTCTTTTTTTAAACAATAAAAACTTTAGCGTAAAGAGCGAGGCGTTGAGGAGGGCACAGCCTCTTCATATACGGAATATTTCTGTTCGTTTTAAGATTTAATGTCGCTCCTTACTTTCAGTTTAAATTTTTTCTTTTTTTTATTTAAAGGCTGCGAAAGCGGGGGGTTTGGGGGGCGGCAGCCCCCAACTGTGCCTCCTAATCCCTGTACGTTTTAAGGTTCGACCTTGTAACTCAGCCTCTTTAACTCTTTAGAAAACGTAGTTTTTTCAAATAATTTCTGCACGTTTTTGTACAGTTTATTACTTATTATTGCTTGACTAACTGTTAGCTGATCGTTGTCAGGAGTTGAAGTTGGGGGGCTGCCGCCCCCAAACCCCCCGCTCTTGAACATTCTTGTGTTAAGGCTTTTAATTCCTGAATACTCAAATACCGTCGTACAGGGTGCCTCCTAATCCCTGTACGTTTTAAGGTTCGAACTTGTGACTCAGCCTCTTTAACAGCCCCCCCAACTGTGCCTCCTAATCCCTTGTACGTTTTAAGGGTTGACCTTGTAACTCAGCCTCTTTAACTCTTTAGAAAACGTAGTTTTTTTCAAATAATACACATAAACAGGTTAGACATGCTTTGTTATGAAAATTGACAAGCATATATTTTCATAACAAAGCATGTCTAACCTGTTTATCTGTATTATTTGAAAAAAACTAAGGTTTTTCGTAAATGTAAATTCGGGGATATTTTTTTCGGTCTGAAAATATCAAAAGGCCCTAACAGGTCGAATTCTGCTTCGAATGAGTCCTCATTCAACCGGATCCGTTGCCAACTGTGGCCTGTAGGCGTGGCTAAGAAAAAAAAAAAAGAAATGATGAATTTTAAGTGGCTATATTTGGTTTTTTGAAAACAGGGAAGGAGTGATCGGATTGAGCTGAAATTTCGAGGATAAGCTCCCGGGCCCTAGGAAAGCTTAACCTCTAAATTTCAGCCCAATCGGACAACGTTAAAGGGGGGCTGTGGTGGGAGGGTCCAAACTTCCGGCCCAGTTTACCCCATGAAGATAAAGTCGGAGGAGGATGAAATTTTGCAAGTTTCTTAGTTTGAGCTTGGGCTACAAAATGCGATTACCGCCGTCTCTCTGCGACCTCTAGGACCTGAAATCGCTTAACATTGTGGTGGGTCGCCTCTTTATAGAGGCACAAGTGTGCCTCCTGACTGGGCAAGTCCGTATTGACTACTCCCTCTCAATTTGTTAACGTGCCAGTACAATATTTTACTATTATGCCGTTCTAGCTGCATCTTCCAGATCCTCGGCAATTTTATCCATGGCCTCCACTTCACACCTCCTTAGTTCATATTTTAATGCTTTCTCCACTTTCTTTACATTTCTTTTGTTTTCATACGATCTATCACTCAGATAATTCTTGTACAAGTCCTTTCTCCTTTCTATTAAACATAAAGCTTTTCACTAATATTCTTAGCTGCAGTTCTAGCTTTCTTCCCTAATACACCTTCCGCAACTTCACAAATTATTTTTCTAAAATTATTCCAACCATCTTCCACATTATCAAATTTTAAACTCTGAAGTTTAGTATTCAACTGTTCCTGGAAAGTTTCTCTAAAATTCTCATCCTGGAGTCTACCACATCATAACTTCCCGGGAGGTAGTTACCCTTCCGATATTTCAGCTTTAAATTAACCCTTGACACTACTAGATGGTGATCTTTACTTTTAACATCAATAACAGCACTCCTATATACCCTAGTATCTTGTATTGATCCTGCCAGTCTTCGGTTTACTATAATATAATCAATAAGGTTTGCTGTCTTACCATCACGTGAATACCATGTTAACTTATGAGCCATTTTATGACCAAACACCGCATGGTTATAACTAGATTGTTATACCTACAAAATTGCAAAAGTCTGTATCCATTACTGTTTTCTTTTCCTACACCAAATTTACCCAGGCTGGGATACCATCTATCCTATTTCTACCAACCTGGGCGTTTAAAATCTCCCAGTAATAACGTCATATTTCTACCTGAGACCTTGTCTATTTGCTCCTGTAGCTGTAAGTAAAATTCATCTGAGTCACTAGTATTTCCGTCAGTCGGTTCTACAGGGGCTTATACTACTATAACCGATACCCTGAACTTTCTAGTCATAAAATGAGCAATTAGTATTCTATTATTAATACCTTCCCAGCCTAAACAAGACTTAGCCAGCTTCCTTATTCATCATCAGCCCTATTCCCTGTCTATGTACCCCATCCTTCCAGCCTGAGTAAACAAATTCTATATCACCTAATTTCATGCTTTCTACCCCTGGGATATGAGCTTCTGAAACTCCTAATAAATCCAGTTCGAATCGTCTGAATTCGTCAGTCAAAATGTCGATACGATAGTCATTTTTTAATGTCGTAACATTTCAAGTTCCAATTTTCTTGTCTTTAGTTTTAAAGTTCAGTTTAAAGTTCAGGAATTTATACCTTTGAGCAGGACACTCCCCCCAGATTCTTCAGGGCAAGGGTTATAAGTTATGCCCTTGGGGCAATACAAGTTTTTGTTGAAAACTTTGTCCTAGAATCTTGAAAAAAGGGCTCATTCGATTGGAACTTCAAAGTCTAGTGCCCTTTTCAATAGTCGAAAGTGATTTGAGGGCAACTAACCCCTCTCTCACGCCAACCTTTTCCCCAAACACATCCAATCAACATTTTTAGATAGCCATTTTGTTCAGCGTCGTTGATTTCCTGAAAGAAATTATGTTTTTGAGGAGGACACTCCCCCACAGCTCTCAGGGCAAGGGTTGTAAGTTATGCCCTAGGGGCATGTAAGGTCTTATAGAAAGTGTTGTCGTAAAAAACTTCGAAACAGGCTCATTCGACTGGAAATTTAAAGGGCTGGTGCCCTTTTTAATAGTCGAAAGTGATTGGAGGCCCACTAACCCCCCTCTCACGCCCACTTTTTCTCCAAACACATCCAATCAAAATTTTAAGATACCCATTTTGTTCAACGTAGTTTAAAGTTCTGGAAATTAGGTCTTTGAGGATAACAACCCCCCCACAGCCCTCAAAGCAAATGTTTTAAGTTATGCCATTTCCCCAAAAACATCCAGTCAAAATTTTGAGATAGCCATTTGTTTCCACGCAGTTGAAAGTTCAGGAAATTATACCTTTGATTAGAAAACTCCCCCCACTGTCTTCAGGGCAAGGGTTGTAAGTTATGCCCTGGGGGCATATAAGTTTTTATTGAAATCTTTGTCGTAGAAAACTTGAAGAAGGGCTCATTCGATTGGGAAATTCAAAGGGCTAGTGCCATTTGAATAGTCTCGAAAGTGATTTGAGGCAACTAACCCCCCTCTCTCGTCCACCCTTTCCCCAAACACATCCAATCAAATTTTTTGATACGCATTTATTCAACGTAGTTGAAAGTATTGGAAATTAGGTATTTAAGGATGATAAAAACCTCCACCCCCACAAATCTCGGGGTAAGGGTCGTAAGTTATGCCCTGCGGGGTATATAAGATTTTTATAGAAAGCTATAGAAAGCATAATCTAAGTCCATGACACTTTTTCCTCCCCATTGATTCCGTGGTCTCCCATTGCCTTTCCTATGCTCCTTAATACAAAGTCCATATAAAATAATCCATATGAAGGGGGATAGAACCCAACCCCTGCTTAACTCCTGATTTCATACAAAATCAGCTGCTAACCTCATTTTCTACCTTAGCCGCAGCATTGTTATTCTCGTACATAGCACTAATCACTTTAATGTATTTGTCTAGTATACCATACAAGGGTAACACCTTTGCTAAAGCTCTTCTATCAACAGAATCGAACGCTTGCTCATAATCTATAAAACTAAGGACCAAAGGTGTTGGAAAACTAAGGCACTTCTCAATTATTAACCTAAGAGTGAAAATTTGGTCGACACATCCTCTACCTTTTCAAAAACCGCACTGTTCTTCTCTTAAAACTTTGTCTACGCATCTCTCAGTCTAAAACAGTATCATATTACTTAGTAATTTGCTTCCTACAGAGACTAGACTAATGACTCGATAATTACCACACTCAGTTTTATCAC
Source organism: Artemia sinica (assembly GCA_027921565.1). Taxonomy (NCBI): domain Eukaryota; kingdom Metazoa; phylum Arthropoda; class Branchiopoda; order Anostraca; family Artemiidae; genus Artemia; species Artemia sinica. Next base: position 17,359,282 of record CM051262.1, read on the forward strand.
CTTTCTTATAAAGTGGCTTAACTAATGTTTTTCCTAAAATTATTTGGTACTTCCCCTTTTTCAAAAATCATAATCATTTTCTTCAGTAGCTTATTTCTAACCTCAGAGCCACCTTATTTAAGAAACTTATTTGCTACCCTATCAGCACCTGGAGCCTTATTATTTTTTAATCCTTTTAGTGCTGTCATTAGTTCTTCCTCGCAAAACAAATCTTCCTTCACATCCAAGGTATCACAAACGTTTTCATTATCCTCTATATCTTTTCCTGCAACTCTATCTAGGTTTAGCAAATTCTCAAATGTTCTTCCCATCTCTCTTTAATTCTTTCCTTATCGCTCATTGTGGCCCCATTCCTATCTTTAACTGGGCCAAGTCCAGATTGACTACTCCCTCTCAATTTATTACCTGCCAGTACAATATTTTACTATTATGCTGACTAGCTGCATCTTCCAGATCCTCGGAATTTTATCCATGGCCTCTACTTCACACCTTAGTTCATATTTCAATGCTTTCTCCACTTTCTTTACATTCCTTTTGTTTTTATATGATCTATTACTCAGATTATTCTTGTACAAGTCCTTTCTCCTTTCTATTAAACATAAAGCCTTTTCGCTAATATTCTTAGCTGCAGTCCTAGCTTTCTTCCCTATGACACCTTCAGCAAATTCACAAATTATTTTCTAAAATTCTTCCAACCATCTTCCACATTATCAAATTTAGTATTCAGCTGTTCCTGGAAAGTTTCTCTCACCTTCTCATCCTGGAGTCTACCAAAATCATAAATTACCAGGAGGCAGTTACCCTTCCATAATTTGAGCTTTAGATTAACCCTTGACAATACCAGATGGTGATCTTTACTTTTAACATCAATAACAGCACTCCTATATACCCTAGTATCCTGTATTGATCCTGCCAGTCTTTGGTTTACTATAACATAATCAATAAGGTTGGCTGTCTTACCATCACGTGAATACTACCCATTTCGGTCTCAGAGCCATTATTTTAAGCTTGTTTTATTTTGTCATTCTTTTCTCGTATTGGCCACAGACCAGTTTTGATGCAATCCCTCTTTTTTTTTACCAAGGCTAATAATAATTCTTTGTTCAAAAATGTTGGTTTCCGCTTTCCCTATATTCAATAAAAACCTTGTTTGTTGTATATCTTATCATGTGATATTGTCACGTAATATTTAGCCATTGAACTCTGATTTTGAAACGGACTTTTTTATTTGCATTTATGGACCCTGTTGAATCAAGGGTACTATTATTTAAGTCTGGTTTCACAATTTTAGGTCTGTTTTTCTTGCGCAAAGATCAAAATAATGCTTTGTTATTTTTACCATTACCCAAAAGTCATAATAAAGCTTTGCTATTTTTACAATTTAGTCAGGTTATGATGGCTTTCTCACAACCTCCCACACTTAAATTCTTAGCATAGTTATTGTTTTCTAACGAAACCATAACTTTGCTAAGAATCAACTTAATTCAATTCTTCTTGTTCCACTGATACATGAAAACCTTGAGACTTTTGTGTCGTATAGTCTACCCATAGTTTTCTTAATTTTTTAATATTATTCCTATAGAAACTAGTCCTACTAAAGAGATAAGTAGATTAAAAATATTGAAAGTTAATGTCCAATAGTTAGCTATTTTCTTTCCTCTGTCTTCTCGTAAGGAAATGTGCATTTTCCTCAGTTCATCTATGCCAATTTGCGTCTTGGAGTTGTTCTGGAAATATATAGATATTAAAACTTCAAATTCATATTCCCAGTCATCTTTTTCTCAGCTAGTGAGAGGTTCCCCTTTAGTCTAGTTATAGATATATTTGAAGGTTTGCCATTTCTTTTGTAATATGTCCCCTATACATCCCGTTTATCTTTAACATTTCTGTAGTTAGAGAACATTCTTCTGGCAATTCCACTATTGAGCTAAAATGTCCCCTCCTACGTGTTCTTGAACGAAAAAACCGCCCATGAACATGTTCATCACTATAATATAAAGCATCTTCAGTATGTTCCTGTAAACACTTCGTATTTGGAACTCTGTCAGTTAACACTAAGAAGTGAATTAGGTGATCCTCTAGCAATAACAAAAGGTTTGGCCGTGATTACATGTCATTTTCGACCCATTCGGCAACAACAACAAAATGGCTAATAGAAAAAAATATTTGTATGTCCTGATATTGATTGCTATGTTACTGCTCTCCAACCACGACAATTGGGTCATGGAATGGACTATTATAAAGGCCGTTCGTCAATGTCGGGCTACGGTCTTGGCAGTTGGTTGGCTAAGCTGTTTCGCTCTGCAATACCGCTGGCTAAAAATATATTGCACCGTTTGCCGCAGATTTTGCATCCTCTACACTACACGATTGGGGGGATGGTAAAGATTTTAAAGAAAGTGTTTCACAAAATCTCAGGTCCAGCGCACGGTCCCTTGGCGAGCGATTGAAATCACGACAAAGTGGAAAAGGTTTTAAAAGGAGGAGAAACATCTCATCACTCATCAGTCTCTACTCAGGTGAGAAGCGAAAGACATCATCACTCTTGTCAAAGAAAAGTAAGAGTAAGAAAAAGAAACCAAGAAGAAAAATTGTTAGATCGAAAAGGGATTTCTTTTCCTAGACTGAAATGGCATCTACCCCACAAGGAATCTCATCCCACTGTCACCACGTCTCTAAATCTTTTCAATGTAGAAAGTGTGGATGTCAGTGTAAAACATGGATACTATGAACAATTCTATCCACAGCAACCCCTCTCTGAAAACATACATTTTCAAATTTATTCCAATGAAGACTACTTCATAGATTTATCATCCACATTTATTGATTTAAAAGTTATGGTGAGGAAAAAGTCTGACAATTTACCTCCCTCCAACGTCGATGGACTGTCCTATGAAAATGGCACACTACACAATTTATTTAAACAAATATGTGTCTACATAAATGGAACATTGGTGAGCACTAGCAACAATCTATCGAACTATGCGAATTACATATAATTTATGTTGATGACTCAAATGGCCTATAAGAAATTGAGAGGTCTGCCAATGGGCTATGACTATAGATCAAATGTTCATACTGACGGTGAACTCACTTGGGCAGTGAGCAAGGAGTATCATTTAGTTGGTAGACCCAATCATGATATATTCAATATATCCCAATGGATGCCCCGCAATGTTAAATTGATATAAAGTTACAACTTGCACCGTCCAATTTCATATTGAGAAAAACACTTGATGCAGCACCCGATGCTAATGTCAATCTCACCTTGGCAATACTTCATGTGCGAAAACAACAGGTTATGAGTTCTGTTGCTTTGGCAATTGAAAAAGTAAGAGCCTCTGGAAATTATATCAAACTGCTCGTTCCTCACACAATCGCGAATCAACGTCATATTGCCACTGGATCAAGTACCTACACCGATTCTTCATTTATCAATCGTGAAATTCCTTCGAAACTTGCCTTGGCTTTTGTAAAAGTGCCAGTGCCATAGGATCGTGGACAAGTTTCGCCACATGAATTTGAACTATTTGGACTTTCCTCTCTTGCACGAAAAGTAAATGGAATTCCTCTCTACAATTTGTCCTTTGATAAATCCTATAGGACCCTATATGAATTGACAATGCAATCCCTAGATCGAGATTCTCAACTATATGAAAATGGTATACCGATTCAATGTTCGCAAAAAGTCATGGTATCATTGTTTTGGACTTGTCTGGTACTCATGATATGAGTATTGTCCGAACGGGTACTGTATGTTTAGAGTGTACCTTTGACAAACCATTGACATAGAGTGTAATATTAATCTCACTCAATGAATTTGAAACCTATTGGGAAATCACCCCCGATGGTAAGTGTTCCTTTAGACTTGGCACCATGAACGCCAATCAATAATCGATGTATTGAACATGGATCCATTTTATGTCCAAATACAAATCCTATTGTATACCCTCAGATTTCCTTGATTATATTCATACTGTTAACAAACCATTATCATTGTTAATAGTAGTCTATCGACTGTGCGGACGGGTCATTGTCTATGCATCTTTCAAACAGCATAGAATATAGAATTTTTTGATCCTCTTGGTCTACCATATGCATTCTACACACCACACATCAAAAACTACCTTGAAGGAAGTGGTAAAACAATTATTCAAAATCGGATGCGAGTCACAAGATTTATCAACCAAAAGCTGTGGTTTTCATGCATTACTTTATTTCATTTTTCGATGTCGTGACTATACTTTCAGTGAATTTCTCAACATTTATGTACAAGTCTACGTTTGAATGACTTTCTAGTAGAAAATACCCTCTCACACCTGTATAACATTGATTTCAGTGCCCTAAGAATAAAGTGTTTTAAAAATATATGTGAATTTGTTTATTAATAAAATATATATGCACTATAAAAAAGTCTTTTGTCTTCATTGTTTAGATTTCTTCTTCTTCTTCTTCATAGTCATTTAGATTGTCATCATCATAGTCTCGTCGTCGACAACGATTAGTGGTGGCAGATCATTGGGATTCAACTTGTACTGATCCTGGCGTGCAAAGTCAGGGTCACATTTTCCACAATATATTGTAGCTTCATTTTTATTAAATCTTCTTGTGAAGTCAATGATACTATTACGATTCATATTGAAAAATTCACCTGTTTCTATCTGATTATTTGAAGTAATGTCGCACACAATATTCTCATATGAAGAGTCACTTTCTGTCACAGCCAAATAAAAATCACTAGGTTTATAATCATTATTAGCATTGTCCTCACAACGATGACGCAGGAACCATACTCTCTTCATGTTTTTACAATTGAAACGTGCTCCAAATTCTTCTTCCCAATACAATTTAAATCCTGACGATACAATCCCTTAGAAATAAACTGAAGTCACGTTTAGGGTTTTTTACAATCATGCCCGGGTAAGTATTTTCCCACTGGTCACACTTATCATAATGACAATTGGAGCATAGATACCATTAGGATGAGAGTCACAAGTCTCTTCAAGGCAGGTATTACAGTCCTTAATTTGTACAGCATATCCTTTATCCAATTTACACGGATTGCATAGTCTACACTTTTCATTATAGTCATCAACTGTAGTACAGTTCTCACATGATGACCAGCTGCCCAATGTATATAAACATAGTGAACATGTATGATACATTTTTTTCGATGTTGTCCGTCTCACTGCCAAAACGAAACTGACTCAAAATCAATGAAAAAAAACATTGTCTTCTAGGAGGAGGAGGATGAGGAGAAGTAATCGAGTATCGTCACAAAAACTTATTTCCTACTGTTTTAAAGAATGAATTTCTAGGTAGTGGTTAAAAGCAGAATCACAACGTCATTTTGCTTCGTTTCAATTAATATGTCAATAAATTGAGTAAATGCATTTGATTCACAACGCATATGCTTCATACAATAATCCAAAGATGGTGAATCAGTTCCCATTATACTGTTAAGCATTTCTAGAGAAAATATTTTCCGTTGAAGAGATAATTCCAGAAAGTCATCATCTAACACTAAATATTTTTCCATTTGACTAGATTCCGTAAGATCTTCTGTTTCTCAAATTCAATCATTTTCGTTCATGATACTTCCACTACCATCTATAGACTAAAATAACAATTGCAAGTTTCTACTTTGTGCACAATCTCAATACCTTTTGGTCGCCCGCTTGTATGGTACGGGTACTGTTCGCTTCCTTTAATTGACACTATAATGGAGTACATTCCGCTCTCTTTCATTGACATAGTAAGGGAGTACTGTGTGCTCTCTTTCACTGAAATAGCAAGGGAGTACTGAGCGCTCTCTTTCATTGACATAGTAAGTGAGTACTGTGCGCTTGTATGGTGAGGGGACTGTGCGCTCTCTTAGATTGATACATCGCTACTTTTAATTCATTTGGAAGTTGCACAGGTTGTAATGCAATTCAACCATGCAGGAATAAATCTCCAAATTTATCAGCTCTACCGGTTAAAATATCGGTTCTTTATATGGTGCTGTTTGCAAAAAAAAACAAATTATCCAGGGTTCCGTTATTCATGGATTTTCATAATAATCATATGCTGTATAATTCATCATATAATAATGGTTATTGTAGCGCATTGGCCAAGTTACTTTCTTTCTAACTCGAAATATCTTTCTAATTCGAAAGATAAAAGTTCAAATCTCTTTGTTGTAACTTGCATGAACTGTTTATAAAGTTTGAATGAGGTAAACACTTGGGCACACTGAGCTTGCGCCTCGGTGAGAGCGGCACCCCAGGCAGCCCAAGCGCGTCCCCAGGTGGCGAATAGGGGAAATCCTCCAGATATGGGGGATTTCTTCGAATATCTAATAAGAAGGTGCGGACCACGTGGGTGACCAGATCCTGCTTGGTCAAATACTTCAGGACAACATTGCGAAAAAAACGCTATTTCGCAACAAAAACAAGAAAAAAAGTTTTTCTAATTTGCATTTTGAACAAAAATAAAGAACAATTTGTGGTTAGATAACAAGCAAAAGTGAGAAGACGACAGTCAATTGAGAAAGAATATTCTGGACTATTTTTTCTCTTGCCTTAAAAATAAAAGTTTATATTAAAAGAAAAACTATGGTGGTTTTGAAAAAAAACTAAATGCTTTGAAATTGGCGTCTAATCAAAACGAAGACTGCACCATTGGAATAAGCACGGTGGAAGCCTTGTACAGAATAGTTAAAGTACCCAACCTTGAAAAACAAAGAAAATCACTTTTTGGCATTTGTAGCACTGGTGTGTTTCCCGTTTTTTCCGTTTTGTTTTTTCATCAGCGCTAGTGGGCTATAAGAACATTATGAAGAGATGTTTAATGGCGCATTTAAAAGGAAATTTCTAAATCTAGTCACTTTCGTAAGTAGGCAGAAATATTTTTTAGAGTAAAGTTAATTTTTCACGAAAAACTACACATTTGATGCATGATGAAGCGACCAACACTCGCCTTTTGGCAAAATACTTCAATTTTCTTAATGTGGTTTCGCTTTGGCAAGACACCATATTTGATGGCCTTGGCTGCTTTATTCCCCATGTGTCGTCTTTCAATAATATATGCATGACATCCCTCCCAAAAGTTTCCCTTCTAAGTACCTTTAGTTCTTCCACATAAAATTTTCTAAATCTTCAGACTCCCCGCACATCGGACAAGTGAAGGGACCTTTTCATATCTTGACCCTCCCTAAACACTTTTTTCTCCCCCCACAACCGGCATAAAATTCCCCCTTACTGATAAAACCCATTTTAAAGTATCATTTTGGAGCCCAAATTTTAGTTGACGAATCAAATTTTTGTTCGTACCCACCAAAAATTACTGTATTTTACATAACTATATCTACATACTTTTTGTAATGGTAGAAACCCTACTTTGGTTTTTGTATGCAGGACATTAACCCTTTCAACGTCACCATGTTCTCACATGAGAACATCACAGCTTCGCTTGGTCTTCTTGGACCCTGTAGGTGGCAGTGATACTCGAGTATGCGCTCCATAATAATAAGTAATGCGAAAAGACACTGGCGAAGTTTCAAACCGATGATGCTAAATTCTGATTTTTAGCAGTATTTTGAAGTTGTTGCACATCCGTACTCGAAAGAATGGATCTACCAGGTATGTTTTCATGCATTTTTTTTACCAGATTTACCATGAAAATACGCGAAAAAAGGGGTTCATTTGTCCTTTTCAGTTAGTTACCCCATCTATTAAAAAAGTTTACCTCGCTAGTGCGTTGGATAGATGCCGCAGATTTTTTCGAAGTAGCGTGTTCTTGGGTAAGGACAGTGTGACTTGATACTAACTTTTCTAGTTCAATAGCAGCATATATGGTACAGTCAGAGGAACATACTTTGGTAGTATTATTTGAAAACATCAGTGATAACTTTTTCCTGTCAAGTCGCTATTCTGGAAAAGCGACTCACTATCTTCTTTTCCAGGTCCATCCAATGATCGACCACGTCGAGTTCGTCACGCTGACATACTGAATGTCTTGGACGCGATCGACTCAGACCTTTCAGAGTTATCGGACCTACCAAACTCAGATGACGAAGGTGAAGATTGGGCGTCAGTAAATCTATCGCAGCCACACGATACGGATGAAGATTCATTATCGGAAGTTGAGGATGATGAGCCGCTCCTCCCCCCGCCTCCGAAAAATCGAAAACGCAGACTCGTATGGAAGAATGCGATCTTCTCGAAAGTTATCAACAATGCCGACCCGGCGCCGCCGCCACTTGGTCCCGAGGAGCCTATAGACTACTTCAAAGAATATTTTGATAGTGAATTTTATGAGTTAGCCGCCGAGATGACCAATCTTTATTCTGTACAGAAAACCGGCTCAAGTTTGGGTACAACAGCCTCTGAAATAAGAAGGTTCATAGGTATTCATATAGCGATGAGTGCTTTTAAATTCCCAAGGTATCGCATGTACTGGGGTAGTCGGACTCGGATACCTCTAATAGCAGACGCCATGAACTTCAATAGGTTTTCGCGTCTCCGAAATTTGTTTCATCTGGTAGATATCCTCTCTAAAGACCCGGAGAACACCGATCGCGTATGGAAGGTTCGTCCGGTTATAGACCGGGTCCTGAAAAAGACAGAAAGCATCGTACCTTCTGAGTATGTATCAGTCGACGAGCAAATGGTGCCGTACACCGGTGCATTGGACATAAAACAGTATATCAGGGGGAAGCCAACACCGTGGGGCATAAAAATCTTTATGCTTTGTAACAGTAACGGCATCATACTCACTTTTGATGTTTACCAGGGTAAGAAAACTATCCTGACGGAAGAGCAGAAGCAGTTCGGACTGGGACCTGGAATGGTACTAGCTCTTGCTGGTCGCGTCCAGCTTCGCCCGCATACGAAAATATTCTTTGACAACTTTTTTACGAGTATTCCGCTCCTTGAAGAGCTTGAACGGAAAGTATGTATGGCACCGGCACGATCAGAGCGAATAGAGTTCTTGGCGCAAAGTTGGAATCTGATACGTCTCTGAAAAAGAAAGGAAGGGGGGCGTTCCACGAGCTAGTGAGTGGAGAAGTATGTCTGATCAAGTGGATGGACTGTAGATCGGTGATAGTCGCTTCTAACATGATTGGAAGCGGCAACGTAAAAAACGTGATGAAGTGGTGTAAGAAAACGAAGACAGAGGTACAAGTGACGCAGCCGGAAGCTATTGCGGCTTATAACCTGAGTATGGGTGGGGTTGATAAGCTTGACCAGATGGTATCCTACTATAGGACCCTCATTCGATCAAAAAAATGGACTTTGAGACTCGTATTCCATTTGATCGATCTTGCTGTAGTCAACAGTTGGCTTGAATATGTCGAGATTTGCAAGGCACAGAATATGAGACAAAAGAACATTGTCGATTCGTTCACCTTCCGACTCGACATAGCAGAGACTCTCATTATGTCTGAAGACACTCCTAGAAGAAGAGGCCGACCCAGATCTCTTCCTTCAAGCGAAGAGGAGGAGAGTGATGAAGAAGACTCGGTTGCCGAAAATCGTAGGAAACGAAAACTCAAATTTCGTAGGCCCTGCTCCGCCGTGAAGAAAGATTCCTTTGCTCATTGGCCAGAAAAATTTGCCGCCCAAAACAGGTGTAAAAATGCCCCCTGTATCATGAAGACTAGGTTCATGTGTACCAAGTGCAACGTCCCACTTTGCCTGGAAGAATCGCGAAACTGTTTCGCACAGTTTCACAAACCTAAAGAAACGTAAAAGGATCATTGTCAATTCAGTTTCTCGTTTTTTGTACTATATTTGAAGTCTCAGTTTTTCATTGGTTTTATACTGTATTTGAATAAATTTGGTCACACTGTCCTTGCTCAAGTACATGGTGGAAAAGAAAGAAGACGTTCAGAAAAAAATCTGAAAAAATTCCTGGTAAGTACTTATCCATCACATGGTTGACTTTCGCTACTCTCATAATTTTGACCTTCCAGGCTAAAATTCGTGACTGAAAGGGTTAATAACAACATTTTTTACTCTAGAGCTATAGAAAAAGCAGTTTTTTCGTAAAAAAAGATTTTGTTTTATAATTATTTTTGTTAGCTATGAAAAGTTTTAAATGCATCAATTTCCTTTCAAATGAACCATTAAAAGGCTCTCTATGATTTTCCAGTGCCAAGCTAGCTGAGGCAAAAAAATCGGAAAAACAAAACTGCTGTCGATGCGGAATATCATGGTTGTAGCCACTTTTCTTGGTTATCAAACCAATATATTTTCCTTGTTTTTCAAGTCAAGGGAATGTTAGTTTACTATATAGGGGCGTTGGACAATGCGGTTCTAATAGTGTACTTCGTTTTTGATTTGGTTCTATTTTGAGGAGTTATGGGCCATTTAATTTTTACTATGGAGCGTGATCGTCTCTTACTAGGTTGCTAGCTACCGCTGCAACCCGGATCATTTAAGTATAGTTTTTACTTTAAAAAGGCAGTAGAACTTTTAATGAGCACTTTCGTGACATTCTAGGACCACTGGGTTGATATGACCACCCCCAGGGAAAAGGAAAAGGTAAATAAATATGCATCCCTGATCTTTCTTCTGGCAAAAAATATAAAATTCCACATTTTTGCAGATAGGAACTTGAAATCTCAACAGTAAGGTTGTCTGATACGCTGAATCTGATGGTGTGATTTTCATTAAGATTTTATGACTTTTAAGGGGTATTTCCTCCTTTTTTCGAAAATAAGGCAAATTTTCTCAGGCTCGTAATGTTTGATGGTTTAGATTAAACTTGATGAAATTTATATATTTAAAATTGTCATTAAAAATACAATTCTTTTGATGCATCTATTGGTATCAAAATTCCGTTTTTTAGAGTTTCAGTTACTATTCAGCCGGGTCGCTCTTACTATACAGTTCGTTACCACTAACTGTTTGATAATTGATCAAATTTTTTTTCATATCCAGTATTCCTAAAATACTCGGAAATTCATTCATTTAGATAATGTGTTTAAGTTAAACAATCAAATAATTTACATAGTCTAAATCTAAGAACTTTTACCTTTGCCTTTCATGCTTTGTTCTCGCATAGCCATTCAAGTGGTCCAAGTACAACATAAGAATCGGCATAGCTGAAAACATATTAATTATGTGTCCCCCAAGCACGGAGTTATTGTCCCTTCTACAGTTAAAGTTTAGGATACAGTTAAGCCAGACCTGAAACTTAATGGAGAGAGTATCCAGTGGGTCGACGAGTTCCCTTACCTCGGTAGTTTGATCACCAGTGACAACAGTCTATCAAATGACATTAAAAGACGTCTCGCCCTCGCGAGTTCCAGTTTCAATGCCCTTACGCCCATATGGTGAAGCAAGGATTTGTCTCTGCAGCTTAAGACACGACTTTTCGATACCTTGATCATCCCCATCATAATCTACTCATGTGAAACATGGACGCTGAAGGTAAATGAATATCGTCGGCTCGCAGAATTTGAAACTAAGTGCCTCCGCCGCATCGCCGGGATCACTTACCTTGATAAATCTCAAATGTCGAACATCTCGAGCGCCTTAAAGTACAACAAACAATTCTCGTGAAGATCCCGCTCCAGCAACTTCGATGGCTCGGTCAAGTACAACGGATAAGTCGGTCCTGTCTCCCGAAAATCACATTTGAAGGCCAAATTCACGGTTCTCGTCCTCGTGATCGTCTTCCAAAAAGGTGGAAGGAAAACTTTGCACCTCACCGCCTCTCGGACCTTCTTCGCCTATCAGAAGACCGTGAAGCATACAAAAGGCACATCCACGCCATTACAAAGAAAGGGGCCCCAAGACTACCTTCAAGGATGGATAGGACTGAAGTCAAGTAAGTCAAGCATGGATTCAGTATGCACATAACAAACTCTTTAATAAATTATAACTAGTCTCTTCGGTAGCTCAATGGCAGAGTTTTTGGTTGTAGTCGAAAAAGTTGCTGTTTCAAATCTGGCTCAATGAAATTTTTTTACCACTTCTTTTTCAGCCCGCATTCTGTACTGTCAGTAATAGTAGCGTCAGTAACAGTTTTGTTAGTGATATAAACCATTTGTAAAAAGATCAAAGCGTTTATAAATGATATAAAGCATTAGTAATAGTTTTATAAGTGTTACAAAGCATTTGTAAAAGGATCAAAAGCGTCTATAAGTGATACAAAGCGACATTAATAGTTTTGTAAGTTATACAGGGCATTTTTAAAAGGATGAAAAGCGTTTATAAGTGATATAAAATGTCAGTAATAGTTTTATAAGTAAAACAAAGGATTTGTAAAAGGATCAAAAGTGTTTATAATTGATATAAAGCGTCAATAATGGTTTTATAAGTGATACAAAACATTAGTAAAAGGATAAAAGCGCCTATAAGTTACATAAAGCGTCAGTATTAGTTTTATACAGGATACAAAGTATTAATTAAAGAATCAAAAGCGTTTATAAGTGATATTTTAGTTTTTACTATGGGGTGTGATTGTTTCTTACTAGGTGGCTAGCTACCGCTGCAACCTATATTATGTAAATTAAAAACAAGAAGTGTACGGCTTTTTCTTCTTTGGAATAGTAAGAAACGATCCTCAAAGAATCAGGCAGCCAACTAAGTGCAATATATACAATAGTAGGTAAGTATGACGGCACTAGACGCTTAAGGTCCAAACCGGCGGTGCTGATCTCCGTTAGTTCTTATAATGATCGTCTTTTAATATAAATTCCTTTTATTACTTCAGTTACTATGGGCTACAGTTCGTTCCTTAATGTGATAAAAAAACCGTAATGAAAACGAAATTTATTATGAACTATATCGGTCCTTTATGTTATTATGTAAATGTAAACATTAACCTTTTCTATGTGATTACAATAATTTTGTATTCGTTCTTTATTATAATTTTTTTTAGAAACTCTGATTACAAACAGGAAAAGCTCTATGGCTTTATCTTAGTTGGAATAATATGACAGGATGCTCAGTATCACTAAACCCCAGATAAGCAACATTTCAAAAGATGCTTGTATTATCTTATTTTTAGTCACTATGCGCTGTAGTTTTTCCTTTACTAGGTTTCAACTATATCCGTCGAAACTTACATAGTCCTCATTCGTAATGAACTATATCGATCCAATATGTATGTCTTATATTATCTTGTCGAAAGATAAGCGCGTATAAATTTTGCATTTAATTATTACTTCATATATGGTTACTACCTATGATTATGACGTCATTCATCAAGATTGGCCATAAAAATGCAAATTTTAGTGGGAAAATTATTTTTATTTAAAATCAAGTTTTTTTAATTACAAATGTCACTAGATCTAGTAATTTCCTTTAGAATGAGCCATTGAAAAGCTATCTACGATGCTCCAGTGCCAAGCTATCTGTGGAAAAGAAAAATAAGAAAAAAGAGATGCTGTTTAGGCAGAATGCTGTAGTAGCTGCCACGTTTCTTGATTTTCAAGCCAATATAATTCCCTTGTTGTTTAATTCAAGGGAAAGTAAGTTTCCTATGTGAGGGTTCCAAACAAGGGGGTTCTAATTGTGTATTTTATGTTTTGATCTGAGTCTATTTTTAGGAGTTATAGGTTTTATATTTCTTAACATTGGACGTAATCGCCTCTTACTAGATAGCAAGCTACCACTACAACCCGGACTAAATGAGAAAAAGTCCATGGCCTTTTCCTGTTTTTATAGTCCGCTTGCAGCGGTAGCTACCTATCAAACCGTTATAGTAAGAGCGACCCGTCTCAATAGCAACCGAAACTCTAAAAAACGGAATTTTAATATCAATAGATACATCAAACGAATCGGATTTTTATGCTTGTTTTAAATAAATAAGTTTCATCAAGTTTACTTTATGAAAACTAGCCTGGGAAAATTTGCCTTATTTTCAAAAAAAGAGAAAATACCCCCTTAAAAGTAATATAACCTTAATGAAAATCACACCAGTAGATTTAGCGTATCAGAGAACCATACTTTAGATGTTTCAAGCTCCTATCTGCAAAAATGTAGAGTTTTGTATTTTTTGCCAGAAGAAAGATCACGGATGCGTGTTTATTTGTTTGTTTGCCTTTTTTTCCCAAGGGTGATTGTATCGACTCAGAGGCCCAAGAATTTTGCGAGAGGGCTTATTTGAACGGAAATTAGAAGTTCTAATGCCTTTTATAATCAAAAAAAAAAAAATGAATCACTTTTTACAAAAAAAACTACATTTCTTATGTCTTTTCATACTGCAGTCTTTTCAAATATATTTGATTTTTTAAGCAATCATAACCATATATGAAGTAATAAGTGACGTGGCGTAGTATCTAACACTGATTATGTACTAATAACCATTTATGACGTAATGAGTGACGTTATGTAAAAATTGAGCTTGTAATTCAAGAATGATAATTAGTTTTTGCCTCTCCCTTTAAAATTTAAACTTTATAACCAAAAGAAAACTATTGTGATTTAGAAAAAAACTAAAATATTTTTGAAATTGGCGTCTGATTGAAACTAAAACTGCATAATTGAAATCAGCATGGTCGAAAACCTCATTCAGGAGAATTACAGCCCCCCCCCACACCTTGAAAAACAAAGAATCACTTTTAGGCATTTGGAGCACTGCTGTATCTCCCTTTTTTCATTAGCGCAGCAATTTTAGAATACAATCCCTTTTTCACGACTGCGTTTTTAATACATAATGATGCGACAAAAACTTATGTTTTTACAGAGAGATTATTATAAGAGTCCTATTAAACTGAAGACCAGCAAAAATTAATTCTGCTTATAGATGAAACTCAAAACAATCAGAAATTACTATTAAAAATAAAAGAAACCCAAACCGAACAGGAATTAAAATCAACGATCAGAGCAAGAGGCACTTTGTCCAGCCCTTGGAGCAAAAGCTATAAATTATTCAAGTCACCCATTGTTAAACATGTAAGGTTTTTGTGGAAGGGGCGGTCGTATTAAGTTTGGAGGGAGCTCATTCGATTGAAAATTAAAAGTTTTAATTATTTTCCTAAGAGTCGAAAGCGATCAAAGGGCAACC